>JAOTRA010000035.1:8301259-8316361 GCA_026260255.1 Pseudolaguvia tuberculata
TATATATATTTCATTGACAGGTGTGTACAAACCTTTGGCCATATATTGTATATACTCTACACAAACTGTCTAAGCCTCATTACCACCTCCCATTGTATTAATAACTTTGGTGTTGACAAGAGAAAGAAGAACATGTATTAAAAGTCTCAATGCTCCCAAAAAACACATGAATTAGCAGGCATGTGGAGAAGCCTAACTTCTGCTTCATATTAGGTTTTCCAAATACACAAACAGTGCTTGAGAGTAGGTAAAAAAGAAAAAAGACAATCAAAAAGCAGATGAATAAACTGAGAGGACTCTACAATATGAATCACAGATGACTGCTCCCAATAACATCTTTTCTCTTGAATAAAGAAGTGTTTTACAGACTAAAAGCCTATGGAATATAAATACCACATTTTGGTTACACTCAAGGTCATTTCTTTTTTAAATCAGATTTCATTATAGAAGTATGCCAATTTGGTGGCGGTTCTGTTAGTTCGACACATGGTACTTTTCATAGTCATATGGTATAGACAGTTTAAAGCGGAAAGACCTCATATGCAGGGACACAGAAGACAATACAGCATACAAAAACAGGAAGCTTTAATTGACTGTTAACATCTGTGATTCTGATTGTGATTGTGAAGCTTTGGGGTTGAATAGAGGATAGAGTACTAGAATAGGATTGGATAAATTGCCACAAAGACAGTGTTTTGCACATTTCCATAGGGAATAAACATCTTTTTGTTCCAACCTTGCCATATTTGTTAATAACACATGATTCACTCCCAGAGAGCTGTGTCCATTAATACTGGAGCTCTACTGCTGGAGGGCAGCTTAGAGCTTTTCTTCAGTTATAGTGAAGAATATAATTCCATTCAAACACACTGCCTAACAAACATGGAAAAGTGAATCTAAACATTCGCTGGCAGGATATTGTGAAGTGTGTTTAGAGACAAACACTCACATCCCCTCACTCTGCCAGTTTTAAGGATATAAAAATAGAACAGATGTTACACATCAGGTCAATTTGACAGCTTTACTGTTTTGGTTGTCGGAGAAAAGAATAACGACTTATCCTTTGTGCCTGATTGAGGAGCAGCTTTATGATTCATGGCTTCTTGTATTATATGTAGATTTGGAAAGCTTGCAACTGATATTGTAGGATTATTTTATGATCTGGCATCCAAACAAATTGGGAGTCAAAGCAAATGAAACCAGAAGGCAGAAGGGGTGGATGAGTCACAAATAATACTGTAAGCTGTTCTGCCATGAACGTTTACTTAATCCTAATGGAGGATGTCTGAGGTTAACATCAACAAAAGATGAAAGGGTACAAAATGTTACTATATGACAATTACTAAACTCTGGGCTATTGGTTATGAGCTTAAGAAACAATAGCAATACATGCAAATCCACATCACACTGGATAAGGGCTAAATGATGTATCATCTTAAAAGAAATGTAAATTTGACTACTGAAAAAGGAAAAAAAACCCCAAACCCCCAGCTATAAGAAATCTAGCATCGAAGTACTGAAGCCTTCCTGTGTTGGCTACTTAAAAACAAGAAAAAGTGGATTTGTGTTTAGACCCACTGTCAACTCAAATTTTACAAAGGTAGCACATGCTTACTGGTCTTTCTACACACTGCTAGCTAAAGTATAATTAAGTCCACAGCTGGATCATTATCTACAGCTCAGAACCATTACGGCACCTCAGACATGGGTATGATCTGAGGCCTGTGTGATAGTTACAGTTAGGTGTTTGGCAGACATTCATCCAGAGCAACTTACATTTGGTCTCTTATACAGCTGTGGAATTTTTTAATTGATCAAAGGATCCACAGTGGTTGCTTGTTGAAGGTCTTTCTGGTATTATTCCAACACCTTAACCACTAGGCTACCACTTCCCACATGATACAATCTTGTCAATAATTTTTTTGGCACATTGAGAACAAGCATAAGGGTTATTTTAAGTGTACTTATTGTAACCTTTTAATACATTTTCTTTGGAAAATAAATGGCTACATGATTATTAAGGGGAACTTTACAATTCAGTGAGGAGGAAAAATCTTACTATGGCAATGAGTGCACGTCCTGCTTATGTTTACAGCAAGTATATTCTGGAGACTCCATCCGAATTTATATTGGTGACATTTTAGTCTTCCACTAGAGGGCACTTTAAAAATTTTACATACTGACTAGACGATTGTGAACAATAATGAACAAGTGCCAACATTAGATATCATTATATCCAAATGTGTAACCTGTTTAAGGAAATGTATGGACTGTTCAGAGGTAAATAAAGCAAAGTTGAAGTTTCTTATCAAATTTATTGCTGACATGCATGTAGAGATTTTATGAAGTACAAAAATATGTCATTTATACAAATTTGCTTTTTATGTACAATTACCCAGTTTCTTTTACATCTATCCAAACAAACAGCTTACAACACCAAACATTTACGCTGTTAACTACATTTTATCATTTATATAATTTTCCTGTTAGCAGACAGGTGTACAAAAAGGGAAAAAAAAAAATATTTAGCTCTAAACAAAATTTACTATCTTTAAACAAATTCACCCAATTTATCATTGCTGAAATTAATCTTTTGGGGTATTTTCTATTAACTAGAATTTTACTTTAAAACGTCTCCAGATACATCCTTATCTTAACTGCACAAAGTAAATGAGGTGCATTATTTAATTCCAAATCATGCATTGCTTAAATGTGTAAAACATTACCACAAATCAGTCATGCAAACACAGCCTGGCCTTGTCATACATGGAATAAAATAGGTTCATCTAAGACACTTAGAAGGGGAATTAAACAAATAATGGCCAACGTTAAAGGTATTGATTTCACTACCATGCCACATTATAAAAAATGCACAGATTTGTCATAGGAGTAGAACTGAAAGGGTCAAAACACTGCCTTCCTTCAGTTAACCATGGATGCAGTGAATTTTTCCTTTTAAATGAAGACCTAGAACTTGCACATATCCCTTAACTGCCACACACATCTCACATGTTATCTACAATACTGCAACAGATTAAAAATATTCACATTGAAGTGGGAGCACACTAATGCTTTCAATAGTGGTAGGCAACGTTTTGGTTAAATACTCCTGGTGTTGTGTCAGTGTATCGCTAAATAAGGATGGTACATTCACACTGACCACTGCAGCATGCTGTATTTAACTTGCAGGATAAACAGTCCAAATTTGTAAATGTGCTATAATTTAATTTGTCTAAAAAATATAGCTATGCAAAGTCAGTCTTTTCATAATAGCTTAATAAGCCATCAGAATGGCAGCAAAACAAATCTTAAATACCAAAAAAAAACTTGTTAGGATTATGTGATAATCTCATTATACATCACACTTTACAAAGATAGAAGAGATGTTTAAACTAATGAAGGCAAGATCATTTGTACACAGTGAATAAATAAAACTAAACACCAAAAGGAAAAAAAACCCCAAAAAACTCATATCGGGCAAAGCTGAAGTTTCACTCAGGTATTCAATCAAACTTCTTTGCACTTTAAAAAAAAAAAAAACCTGACTGCACAAAAAGTTTAGAGTCTACAGTACTAACTTACGCCCCCTTTCCCGAGGCAGACTATCACAAGTCACAGGTTGAGAGGCTGATGGCAAGACAATCTCCAGTTTACTAAAACTTACTACCAAAAGGTACAACCCCCCCCAAAAACCCCACTATTCAGTGATTAGGTCTGGCTGCAAGGCAAATTATTCTGTGAGACAGATTAATACAAATAGCTTAGACTGGATTGATGAACAGTCATATCCTATGATTCTAATCACAGGTGATGGTGATAATCAAATTGTGATTATTAAGTAATTAAAACTGAAGTTAATCTTTAAGGGAAAAAAAAAAAGGAACAGATATATTTATGTCAGACTTGGACTGTAGTGACTAATCCCAATGCCCAAGAGGTTAACCAAGGAGCGCTGGCTTGTTTTCAAAAATGCAACTCGTGCTGTTGCCTAATGGTCACCTTAAGCTTAATAGGGCTGAAACGTCTACATGATTGCATCATACTTCATCTGACACCTTTGCCTATTGTCTATTTTTAATATTGTTCTAATAAATCAATGATATGTTAAAGGATAAGATACAGGCTCTTTGAATTGTTGGGAATTGTTTGCATAAAACATTTATTTAGACAGGGGTGTTAAAATAGAAAAAGCTTAGCTACCAAAAGTAGCTGGCTTCTTCTGAAGATGAAGGGGAGGAAATAATCGTACCTCACAGGGTGGCCCCTCTGGGCTATATTTGGCATCTAGTTTTAGAGCTGTACAATGATAGCTGCCTGTAAATGCCCCATAGAGCAAGGAAGGCTGTGTGTGCACGCGCGTTATAGAATAATTTTGAACCAAAGCAAACAAAAAATAAAACTGCAAAAGGAAAAAGAACTTGTTCTTAAAAACACTACCTTTCTAATCAGTAGAGGGGGAGCAAAGCTTATTCAATTTATGGAAAATAATTAAAAAAAAAAAAAAAAAAAAAAAAAAAAAAAAATCGCTGATTCCAGCATGCCAGAACACCAACAATCACGAAATAATAATAATGCTCTTCACCTGTGCTTGTGGTCACATCCCCACATTTGTATACTGACTTTATAAAAAGGACAAATCTAAAGAGACGTTAGAGGTAGTTTTGCAAGTGTGGATGCAGATGGAGCCAAGCTTAAATGGGTGTGTTTGACTAAAGGACTGAGGGAACAAGGGATGACAACTAAGGTCACATATTTTGAGTTGTTTTCCCCTTTGGAAAGTGCTGAGAGAGGAGAAAGTGAGAGGTGTGTTGTGTGTGCATGTCTGTATGCACCCATTTGCTACATGTTTCAGGTTCAGTATTGCTGCTAATGTCTGTATGGCAGAGTGAGAAGTGTGAGGGCTCCGAACCCATTTGTCTTGTGTTGCTTAAACCAGAGTCTTCTTTAACCAATGAGCAGAGCAGGTAAATGTCTTGTGCTGCATCTACTCATCCAAACGCTTTTTATAAGCAACCACACACAATCTTTCTCCTGCATGGCACAGTGATCCTCTACTTCCTGAGGAAGCGCTGGGCCAGTATGGCTGCGTCTAGAGGGCTGACAGGCTGAGCATCATGACCCAGGCGCCTCACTGGTGGCACATTGCCAAACTGCCTCTTGGTCAGGAAACTTTTGGCCTCATGGATAGTGTTTTTCTCCTCAGCTAGCAGCAGCTGCTGACGCATGTAGTTCTCAAACTCATATTGTGAGGATTCCTCGGTTTCTTTTACCTAAACCACAGAGAGGATTAAAACAGATTATGCACAGACAAAAGCCTTTAAAGTGCTTTAAATGAAAATATGTTTATTAAGAAATCATACCTCTTGTAGATGTTCAGGCTGGTTTAGCTGGTCATCAATGTCTGGCACTACCTGTAGTGGGCCATTCATGGAGGATACAGAATGCCTAATACAAATCAATAAATAACTTGTTTATATGTTCTTCCTTTTGGTGAGTACAGAGATGAAAAAAAACAAGCTTTTTTTAGTCAAACAGAATTTCATTGAAATGTAACTTAATTTCCAGAGACATCTTTTCTCAAACATTTTGTCTTATATCCTCCTGTTATTGTGATTCATGTTAAGACACCAGCTGACTACTTGCACAAAAGCGTAAAGAAGTGTGTAAAACTAACTGCTTGTATAAGATGGTGTGAAGAGCTTTCGACAAAGCATGATGCTGTATTTTGACTGGGACTGACCATTCCTTTATGAATTCTGTAGTGTACGTTTTCATAAAAAGGCACACACCAACAATTTAAAACCCAGAATATATAATAGTCCATTTTCCCCCTAGTATAGGCAACACAACTAATGACATTACATTTTGTGTCATGTCATGTGTAGACCGGTGTGTGTATATCAGTAAAAGTTTTCAGAATTAATCATTGTAATTGATCTTGAATAAGGCACAAATATAAACGGCTTACTTCTTCAATGCCACAGCTTTGGGGTTTTTAACACCATGGCATCTCTTGGAGATACTGTACAATTAGAGGACATCACTGAAACGTTATCATGTGTCCATTAAACATGCCCAGGTCTCTGAGAAGCCCGATGCAGCTTGAATGCAGGGCTCATTTTTAGACATCATACTCTTATTCCATGTTGGAGTGTTTAAAGTGGCTGATTTTTTTTGTCCAATTCCCACAGGCTGTACCATTCCATGCTGTGAAGGCCAATTGCAGGAGTATGTGCTACATCTGGAAGACTACAAACTCTGGCATCCTCCATGCCTTTTACAAAATTGTCACAGTCTTAACAGGGACAGAACTTTTGAAAATTGCCCAAACATAATATAAAACAAATATGCTCACCACCAGTCTGAAAATGCTTTGCAGAAAGCTTAATTTGTTGCAGCAAAGTGTGCTGTTAATGATAAATTCTATGCGCTCACATTTGTGCTTCAATTTGATATGTTCTACAGCTTAAGTAATAATACAAAAAAAAAAAAAAAAAGTAAAAAATGTTTATACCCCTAGTGACAGTTTGCAATCTGTCATGTGTGGGTTGTCAGCATTCATTTTTAAATTTTCCATATCCTGACATTGACAGTCTCTGTACACTTAAAGTTCATTGCTGGGCCCAATAATGACACCAGTATCAGTACATTCCTTGCTTTTTAAAAAAAAAAAATCGGAATCAAGACTCTTTACATTTTGCTTCAATGATTGAAGGTACATCCCCACAGATTAGGAATCCAAAACTAAATCCAATAATGCACATTTTTTTTTAAATCAAACCACAGTGCCCAATCTATCACCTTTGCAAGGCATTAAATATGTAAATTAAGACTTACCATTATCAAACTGGTGTAAAAACATGCAAAATCAATGTAGTTGAAAATGCCAGATTATGCTATTCACACAAAGAGGCAATCAGCAAGGAATAGAGCAGCTAGAAAATCAAACTAAAACTTACCAGGAGGCAATAATGCCACTGAGGGATTCAAGCACCTCTGCTGCAGTCAGCCTCTGCTGTGGATCCAGCACCAACAGCTTACGAATCAAATACACCGTGCTTTCTGACACACGACCATCCCTGCACCAAAGAAAAATTATTTTTCTGATCATAGAGATTTTAAAAATTAAGCATTTATTTATTAATCTGATGTATTAATATACTTATTTATATTTAAAGGTAGAGCTGTGGCGTAGAGGTAAGCACGGTCAACTAGTTTGATTCCCAGACTGGGAATTTTTCTGTGCATAGTTTGCATGTTCTCCTCCGGGTACTCTGGTTTCCTCCCACATTTGAAAAACCACGTACATTAGCGTGAGTCTAAATTGTGTATAGGAGTGAATGTTTGTGCGAGTGGTTAGTCACCTACAAGTGCTCTTCGATGGACTGAAAACCTAGCCCTGCCGCTAGCCCCATGTGTGCTGGAATGGGCTCCAGCAGAACCCCCCCCCCATGACTCCAAAGTAGGGAATAAGCAGGTAAGATGAATGAATGATTTATATTAAATGGGGGCACAGAAAGGTGAATTTTTAATAGAGCAGCATTGAAACTTCAAGAAAAACGGACCATCTTCAATATTCTGTATGAATGTGCATTCTTTTGAGTTTGACTGCTTTGTGCATGCATCACTAATGTTCAACAGAAAACATGTGGAAGCTGTAGGCTCTATTTTTATTGCTTCTACTGTAAAAGTATAGTTTTTCAAGCAAACTGCCGCACCAATGTTTTTAATCAATGTTTCAAATAAATCCCCATGCAAAATAGAAAAGAGATCTCATCCTTATCGGTTAACAAGAATAATATTGATCTGTATCTGATTTTATGACCCGTCCTGCTGCCAGATATCAACACTAAGAATGAGCAGATGTACAAGTGCTTTTATTATGGTGGTTAGTCAGTCATATCTTTACAAGACAGAGTATATGAGTAACATAAGACAAAGTTGTGCACTCCTGAGCAGGAGTGAAAACACATATGTGGAGAACTTACTCTGGAATGGAGTACTCTGCAGCCTTGATTTTGCGAAAGAGTTCTTGAGGTATGCTGTCATAAAAGGGGAACTGACCATACAGCATAGTAAACAGCACCACACCAAGAGCCCACATATCACTGGGCTTTCCACGATATGGACGACCTACAACAGAACATTCACAGTTTGAGACTGGACAAAAGAATAACCATTGAATGTACAAAATGGATCTGAACAGAAACCCACACTGTGGTAGTAGGACTCGATCATGATTTATCTCTTGCAATTTGCCTTATTACTTAACGGTGCATTGATGTAATGTACAACATACAAAGAAATGACCAAAAGACATAACAGTAAAAAGGAGGTTGCTAAACACCATGCCACACTGATGTTGGTAGTTTGAATATCACTTTTGCCATAACCTGTATGTACGATTAATTATAATTGAGTGTCATGTGTTCTACTCAACTCAACACATGTTAAAATAAATCTTAAACTAAAACAAACTGGGTATCGCATAGAAAGTGAATAGACAGCAGCAGAGTGTGAGAGAAGGAAACAGGAGGAGTTTCCCCTCAGGATGACTCACTTATGACTCATTCGGGCAGTGCTTTATTGTTTTTAAGTAATGTTCTGCTGATGTAAAATGTACTTTGTTTCACATGTGAATGAAGTGAAGAAAGCAAGCTATAACAATTGACAGTTCCTCCTCATTGTGTACAGCTGCTTTGAGACAATATTGATTGTAAAAAGCACTGTACAAATAAATTGAAATGTTATTGAAAAACTATTTTAATAGAAGTAATGATTGTCACAGCAAAGAGAAGTAGTGTTCGACCAACCTTATACAACATTTACCTGACTCACAATCACATGACTATTTTTACAGAAGCATAAGGCACAAAACTATCTATAGATATTTTATTTTTATCATTCCTACACATTCTTACCACTGAGGACATCTGGGCTAATGTAGGCCGGGCTGCCTCTCTGGTCCTTAAGGAGATCCTCTTCACTCACTAAATGCTTTCCCAGGCAAAAGTTGGTGATTGTAATCCGGTGAGTCCTGCAAAACATTAAATTCTCAGCTAGTTCTCAGACTACAGTTTGCGCTTAATTTTAAAGTGGTGCCCAAAAACATTTGAAGCACTCTGCATGAAAGTCAAATTACATGAATTCAGTAACTATACAATAAAAATGGAACAAATGTGTGCGCTTCAGACTGAAATGGTGGTCAAGTCAATATTTTCCATTCTGTTTGATTATTTCCTAAAGGAATTCAACAATTCCAATATGGCAAAGAAACAGGAAAAAAAAAAAAATACAAATTACACTTGCTCACACAGCTACCCTCCATTGCTAGATAAGCCCTCACTGTATCTGCATGAACATGTTTGGTATTCGTGTCAGTCATCACGACTAAACTGGCGTGGGTGGCAAAGCTCTAAAGCACAAATGAGAGAGAACTGCAATAGCCTTCTTTTTACAGAACAGAACAAAACATAACTACACAGTCCTTGGAACAAACAAATGACTCACAGCCTGTGGCTTAACACAAACACTTGGATGACTACTCATCACAGTATCACACTAGAAGGATGCGAACAAACCCATTGCCATGCACACATATGAAAAACACCCAAGCACACAGTAAACCCACATGGAACGTCTGCTTCAGCACAAAATTGTGTACAGCTTCCTCAAAAGCATGTGATGGCAAAGTTTTATTCAGAGCTCAGTCAGATCCTCTTCCTTAGCTTCCCCAAATCTCTTTCACTTTCACACCCTGACTCAAACAAAAACACTAGCTAATGAACGTTACAAAAGCAAAGGGAACAGTAAACTCTGGCGCACAAACCCACATTCACATGATTGAGCATGTTCAACTACAACATACAGACCATGTTTTGGGATGTTTAAAATGTACAATTTTTGCTCACAAGTCAATAAAATTTTTTACCTTAAAGTTGGGTAATACACCAAAATAATTATTCCATTTTTTAAAAGTGATTTATTTATCTTTTAATATAGGATTATCATAATGACTAAAGCCACAAAATATATTATACACACACGAGCCACATGCACATGATTCAGACTCATGTTCTGATACACATTCATGATGTATGATCGACATGTCAAAAACCTTTATAGAATACAAACACGATCATAAATGTTTATAGGTCTGACAGAGACCCGTGTTTTTGGTGTTAATTGTATAATGGCTTGAATCATTCAAAAATCAGGAACGTTTCACTAACAGTGCAACGTTAGCAGGTATTAAAAATGTTCAGAGCCCATAGTTATTGTGGACAAAGTTTATGATCGTTTGTTGAGCCAGCCCTTCTTTAAACTAAGAAACAGTCGAGAGTCAAAGAAGAAATGTATAGTCACTCATTTCATCCATTCAGTTAATTATCCATCTATTAAAAAGGACAAATTGTACAATGTCAATGCTATAATTTGCCATGCCAAACATTGTTTCTCTGAGAAGAAATAAAATGGTATAAATGTATAGCTCAACTTTTTCCGCCGCACCTCTTGTAAACCCTGCTGCTACAGTTATCCATCCTTCTGTCTACCCACTTCAGACAAGTGTGTGTCTATTTTTTAGATGAACTAGTCAGTATGTTTTATATAATTCTGCTTGCATGCGCGCAAAACAGTACAATTTTGTCAGTACATTGTCTGTGTACAGTACATTGTCTGTGCCTTAGGAATTAAACAAGAATCTTGAAGCATGTGACTAAACGCCACAGAACTGTAGCACCCGGCCCCCACACACCAAAAAACCTATCCATTTGCAAGCAGGGAACAAATGCTTAAAGTTCATTCAACATCTTTGCATCAGCAATCCTTAGGACCCCCAATAAGGAGGTGAAGTGTGCGAGTTCAGCAGGTCATGAGAGGGTGATAGCAGCTGCTTGAGAAGTGCGAGTAATTAGACAAGAGGGCAGGAACCCATACCCCAAACAGTGACTGAAACAATACTTTGTGAACTGTCTACTATAGCATCAACAACTATTTTCCTAGTTCAGCTGCCATATTGTTTAAATCAAGACATATGATTTATACATTTAATTAAAAACAAACAAGGTAAACTGACATTTCTGTGGACCGTCACATTAAATTAAGAATACACAACTTAGTCAAAGTTGGTTATTTTTCTGAGATGTTTTTTTTTTTAAACACTTGGTTTTAAAACAGTCAATTGGCCTAATTCAGAGCAAGTTTCATTATGATCCGTTTTCAGGTTTGATTTTGTAATTAGAAGGACAAGGTAAAAGAGATGAAAACGCTGGGGGGAGGGGGTTAGAAGGCAGAGGGAAGAAATGTGCCAGAATGATGTCTATGTGCTCATGTGTGTGACTCAGCTCAGAGTTATAGATTCTTTGGCAGTATTTTGTATCGTCTCCAGCTGGGACAGACTGTTCTACTCTACAGCTTTATTTGCCAGGCACACACACTAAACACCATAGTAGAGATGAGAATGAAAGTGTGTGTGCATGTGTTGCTTTAGTTTTCTAAATAATTTAGGTTTTTTTTTGGAAATTTAAAGTGCAACAAAAAATTAATTTGATGTAACGCTATAAAAGAAACCATACTTACATTACAAAACCAAAGTCTATTCATGATTAGCAACAGTTGGCAAGTCATAAGCTGGCATTAGGGAGAGACACACTTGTCAAACTCACATGGTAGAGTGCATGTTCCAAGTTTAGAATACTTTTTTTAATTTGGTCCAAACCTAATCTCAAGCATTACAAATGAAGTCATAAGTAAAACAAGGTGGAATTTTCAGCATTTGGTGAATCTTTATGTTAACCAGTAATAATAAAAGTTTAAAAAAGGATAAATTGAGCAAATTAAACCTGACTACTCCAGGGTCTAAAGTTTTGCAGGATCTACAGGCATTATTTAATTATAGTTTAAGCAAACCATAAACATGTGGTTTTCCTGCAATTATTTTCCTTTTCTACCAATCACAAACATCACTGGAAAAACTTTACATAAACAGACACCCAATTTCCAACTGCAAGACTAAAACACACCTACAATCGAAACATGTGGAATAACTTTCAGCTATAAAAGCAATAAAGAATTCTGCAGGCAAATTGTACCTTTTGTTAAGCACCATGTTTCCCAGCTTTAGATCCCGGTGCACAATGTTCTTCTGCAAATAAAAACTAAGTGTAAGATAAAACAAAAATACAAAGCATGGAATGTGAAAGAAAAATTGCATGTAGAAGTCACTGCTTACTTTATGCAGAGCCTCAACCACTCGCACTACATCGCAGAAAATGACAATGGCCTCACGCTCACTGAGTCTCTTTTCTTTGATGACATAGTGTTGCAGGTTGATGAGGTCTACAGTTTTGTCACTGAAGTCATGAGCACACAAGCAGTCCAGCACAAGACAAATCCGCTTCTTCATCCTGCGCACTCTACTAGCCTCCATATCCTCCACGAGCTCACACGAGCTATCCTGTAAAAAATAAAATAATTAGGAAAAGTAACACTGCTTACAAAAACACTGCTCAATATCCCATTCAAATTTAAGAGTACCACTCAAACAGATCAAGTGATTACTAAAAAGAAAGACAATATACATCAGTCTTATTTATTGTAAATACTGCAACAATTTAATAAGTTTAGCAATATAATCGTTTTATATGTTAAAGATTAAATCAATAAACATTCAGTATCGGTCCCTATTTTAGTCCTGGCAAAAAGCAGAAATACCCAAAATGAGCTCAATCTTATTTAAACCTCAAGTTTGGCTGAACATTTTATTTCTGTCCGGTTGAGAAATGATTGCAACAGAATTAGTAAAATGTGAAACTGCACAACTTAGGACGCTTATTTTTTTGCTGTTTGTATTTGGCTTAGGAAGGCTTGCACCATTTACATCTTGAAATCTTTTTAAGTTAAACGTTTATAGTATCAAACAACTTTGTTTAAATATGTATACAACTATATAAATTAAAAAAAAAGATTAATATTTGAGTCATTTATAGGGTTGAAAATAGATTTGGTACATAAATGGGCTAAAGACAGATTGCTACTGTGACCAGGTTAGCCATAGAGTAGAAATTCATTGGACAGGAGTCATTAACTCATTAATTAAATCATTAGTGTATAAAATTAATAGTGCACCTGCAACTAAGCATTAGAGCTCTAAAGTCTTGCTTTGCTAAAGAGCCACTGAGGCAATAGGAGAGCTGCTGATGAGTGAGCAAGAAAGGAATGCCTGGCTTAAACAGAAACTAAACTAACTGATGAGTCATATTGAGCACTGCAAGGAGAAATGTTCCTGTCAGAATAATGTTTACGTTACTAAAAAAAGATGAGACTGAATAAGACATTGATGAACAAAATAAAACCTTTACCAAAAATAAATATATACATAAATGGCTGTGCTTATTTTCCCCCATTGTATACATACACATCAGTAATGACCGGTATATGTCTTAAATTAGTTTTGATGATACCTGAAAGAGGCCATGGTGATGCACCACTCCATCCTGATTGTGCAGAAGAGACAGCAGCGAATACTCTGTATGCAGCAGCATTTTGCCTTGTCTTTCTTCCTGTGTCTCTCCAGATGAGTCTGCCCGATCCTCCAAGGTCAGAATCTAATGACAGGGACAGAGTTCATGACCTCAAAATATCAAGTAAAAAGCATGCTCAGATTCTAAACACCCTTATTCTCAAAGTTAGAAAATCTTGACTGTATTAAACACAGGCTGATAAAATCTTTACACAAAATCAGCACAGATAAACAGATACAGGTATTTTTAGTGTTAAAATGTTTACTTGGGGCAGAGAGTCACTACAAGCTTCATAGCTTGTTATCTAATAGCACCCAATAAAGTGGGTGAATTGCTAATGACAGTCAAATCTCAACTTTAGATAAGGCAAACATCTAGATGGTGGTAATAAATGAGGTTTGTTTAGAAGGTCAAAAGGTTTATAGCACCTCAAGAACAAGAGCAATTATTAGGAATCTTAAAACACCAGCAAGAATCATAAAATACAGGAGAAGGTTACTAGACAAACCTATTTGTAGACTTACTTTTAGCTGGTAGAAATCATCCGTTCCATCTCTCCTGGCCAGGCACTGCACTATGCTTTGTACAGGAGAGTTTCCCAAACGAGGACCTGTTAGCACAGAGGTAGCACTTAAACAGCTGGTGTGGGACCAAAAGATCGTTTGTGCAGTGGTCTGACATTTCTGCTCAAATTTATTCTAAAAACTTCACTTTTTACAAGTGTTTGACTGCTGTTTTCAATTACACTAAAACAACTTTATTAAACAGGACTTTTTCCATCTCATACCGTAAGGTCTCTTACCCAAGACAAAGGGTCCAGCTCTTTTACCATTGTTGCCAGATATCCCAGGACAAAGCAGCTTGCTTGCCCTGCTGGATGATTCCCCTGCCCCTCTTTCTGCAGCACGGCGCCTAGACATTCTACTGATTTTAAAAAACAAAGAAGCAGATAAACAAAAACATTCATAATGTAATTAATGAATCCAACTTATATGTACTTAAAAATATACAAACCATGCAGCAAATATTAAATATATCTGGAGCAGAATCACCAAGCACATACTGTATAAAAAATCCTTACAGAGAGTTTAGCTGACTACATCTTGACTAAACTTGAAATTAGAAAGAAAACATTCAATACAGCTGAGGACTTCCAGTAGACTGGCAGCAAAGGGTGAGTCACGAGTACGAAAAAAAAAAAAAAAGAAGTCATTTGTGTGCGTGGGGGGGGGGGCTGGTTTAGCTAAGAGATAACCCCTCCCCCACCACTTTGCGACAATCTTAAGATCTGACAACGGTGGTGTCCCTGAATGACTGGCAGGCCATCACAGGTCCATTTGAATCAGAAGATAGCTCTAGGGTGAAATCTCTTAAGGAGACAGCAGTAAACAACGGTATTAAATATAAGAATCATGCTGTGGACATCAGTGAGACAATGCATTCAGAAATCAGGAAATGAGAAGTTGGTGGTTTTTTTTATTCCCTCTCATTTATCATTTGTTACAACCCAGCCATTAGGGTTGCACAAGCCAGTGCATTCTTAGTGCCGGTCCCAAGCCTGGATAAATGGGGAGGGTTG
>JAOTRA010000035.1:8324969-8339307 GCA_026260255.1 Pseudolaguvia tuberculata
AGCTAACTCTCTCCCTTTACCAGTCATAGTACCAACATTTAAAGAATCCACCCGAACCTCCACTCTCCTCCACTTCTCGTTTTGCTTACGATGGTGTATGAGATTATTTTCTGCAGATTATATCACATTTTTATGTAGTTTGTAATCTAGGTTACAAGATTACACCTGCATGTCCAGTAGTTTATTACTAAGCAGTTCAGGGTCTGCATGTCCAGTAGTTTATTACTGAGCAGTTTATGTGTAAAATTAGTAAGTTGGCTTACTCTTATATGCATATCCTGGAAAAAGATGAGCAATGTTTGTCTAATAAGTTGAAATTCTCCAGCAGATAAAGGAGTGTATAACTGAAAAGTAGATACAAATAATGATGTAAAAGACAAATGATAAATATCAAAAGTAAATGTTGATTATATCGATATGTATTTCAAAATATTTTTCCAAAAACTAAAGTAACTTAAAGTAAATATTCTGATACAGGAGAGCTGCCTTACCTCTACAAGTTGTCTGTACGTTTCATCAACTTGGCTCAGAATGCTGGGGTTATCCTGCACAAAATCCTTTATTGCATCCATGTGGTTAAAAGTCACAAGCAGAATATCTTTAGGACGAGGGCATAACAGGACTTGATATTTAAATGCCATGGTCATTAAGTCATAAAGCTGGACAACAAGAAAAAAACATAAAATGCAATAACAAAATATACATTTTACAAATAAATATGAACACACACTAGAGGGAGGCATTTCGCACATAAAAAGTAGCATATTTGCAAGCTACATAAATATATAATTTTATGAAGATTATGATGGTGTTATAATACAGACAGAATACAACAGATTGTCAGCGCCTACATTTTTGTCAGAAATGTATGTCAGCAATCAGCTGCCACACCAAGTTAAATTGTCTCAAGGGAAGTATCATCTGAAATAAATTATGCTGATAATATAACCAATATAAACAATATAACCTAAATTCTGACACGGAATTGGAATATGTAAAAACATTACTCGATATTAAGCAACATTGCCACAACTAACAAAAATTAATGCAATAGTAATTATATTGTCAAAATTATCTTTTACTTACAAAACTGTTATTTATGACATTGTGTATTGCTTTCAGACACAATTCATCCTGCTACAGGATCATATGCATATATCTTACACTAGGCATTGTCTAGAATGTATTTGTATGTTGTATCTTCACATTATTCCTTAACCAGAACGAAGAGACTCTATAACACTATTCCAGCAGTACAATAACCATTAGCTCAAAGCCCCTAAATGGGGTGTTATATGGTGTGTTATAACTGGACAGCAATGCAAAACTTGAGAGTTCTGCACAAGGTCCTGATCTTAACATCACTTAACAACACTTTTAAGATGAACTGGATCACCAACACCACTCCAGAGCTCCTTAACTGACATCAGTGTCTGATCCGACTAATACTGTTATAGCTGAATGAGCCCAAATACTCAGGCTATAACTTTAAAATATAACTTTAACATAATAGTGGAAACAATCAGCAAACCAAGTAAATCTGGAGAATTATGTTTAAAAACACTTAATTCTGAAGATCAGGTGACCACAAACATTTGTCAACGGTTCATTTTCATATATCACTGCTGCGCTTCCTCCATTGGCTTCCAGTAGCTCGACAGACCAGTTTCAAAACAAAAACTGCACCATCCTATCTCCAAGCACTAAGCACTCCTTGCATAGCCCCACGTCATCTCAGATCCACCAGTACTGCTCGACTTGCATCACCTTGAACTCAAGGTTGATCTGCCTCATGATTTTTATCTATTCTGGATATCTATACCTCAAGATTGTCAATGTCAGAACAGCGGAGTTAATTGTACTTGTACTTGACACATAAATACACAAATAAACCCTGCTTTTCAACAGTTTTTGGCTTTTGTTGCACTCATATTGTATCAGTATTGAAATGTTCTATTATGTAACTTTAGCATCACGCTGGTCAAACGTGTCTGCTGAAATATAAATGTAACTAACAGTGTATGTAGTCTGGCTAGATAAAATGGTGTTAGTTATTATGTACATATTTCTTGTATTGTGTCTCATCTCGCTCTTTACATGTTTACAGTTGGGATGAATTAAAATTCTTAATGCTACCTTGTCCATGCTGGCTTGGTTGAGTCTCATAATAGAAGCATGGGCAAGGCGATCAAAGACCGTCCTCAAAGCCTTCTTGGAATACAGCTCCTGTGGCTTGAACAGCTCCTCTAAGAATTTCTTATTAAACATTGTGGTGATGATATCATTCATTACTGTGTCAACACAGAAGAGGAAAATAGAACTGACAGAATCAGAATTAAAAGTAATATTAGATAAGAAATGTTCATGTTAATGAAGCTCAGCAACAAGCAAGCATTATGCAAACTACAGCTGAAAATAGTACAGGGTGCTTTCTTACGGATATATTCATAACACGTCTCTGATGTTTGTCTGACTGCTAGATTATTATATTTTAACAAGGTAGTGTTCTGGATTTTATGTATTTGTAATGCATAAAGTATTATCTGCAGTTATACAACTGACTACAAATCATTTTTATAAAAAAACCCCCAACAACTAAAATCTAACTAGCATGATGTTCTACATTACTGCAGATGCTTCTCTGTCTTCTATGTAGCCATTAGCAAAAAGGAGTGGGGAATGGGGGGGGGGGGGAGACTTCAATACCTCTTTTTCTGTCTTCCTCTATCCACCCTGCTACTGTGACTATAAAATTGCAAAAAAGGAAACACTTTGTAAGTGTGATTGCTGGCTACACAGTTCTCTTTGCCACTTCATGTCTGCATTTCTAAACAAGCTTATGTTGATATTAGTTCACATATTACAGCATTTTCTAACATTAATCATAGACTTTTGTTGATTATGTTCTGTAAAGCTGCTTTGAGCCCATTTTAAAAGCACTATATAAATAAACATTAAAATGAATTGCTTTTTAATATCGATAATTTTTAATGGAAATTATTCTGTTTTGTAAAAAGGCTGTGTAAATGAATCTTTGATTGGCTATTTATGTAATTAATTGACAATGAACAGTTAATATTGTGTTGGTTTACAGTTACATTTTGGCAGACTCAGATTTGGTCTCTTTTTTTTTTTTAAATACAACTGAGCAACTGTGGGTTATGGGCCTTGCTTGGTGGAGGTGGGATTCGAACCCTGGCCTTTCTGGTACTAGTCCAACACCTTAACCACTAGGCTACCACTTCGCACAATAAAAAAAAAAAAGAACGATAAAAAAAAGCTTTTATCTAGAACTAGCAATGGAGATGTTTGGCGAGTATTGTGTAATTTTCAAAGTTCATGACTCCAAGCAAATGCGTTGAAAGAACCGGTAAACAAACTCAGTGAATGCTATTAGCTCCGTTTTCGTTCCTCAGCTAGCTTCCGTTACCTTTCTTAGCTTTGTCGTTTGGTATATTTTGAGCTCGCAGACGCTGGTCTAAGATGTACAGCATTTCCCCTCCGAGGTTAATGAACACAAGCGGCAGCGTTCTCGTCGACATCTTTTGGAGGTTTCAACAGAATATTCTTTCAAAGTCTTTTTACTCGGTATTAATATCTACGGATATAAAGCGCAAGGAAGGAGTTTGAACGAGCATCCGTGAAGTGCAAGCCAGTTTCCAGGTCACAACTAAAGAAGCACCAATCGGAAATCACTTTACTAAAGGGAGCGGCGCTTAAATTCTACGTACAAGAACGCGTGTAACCGAGATAATATGAATACATAGGGTTCATTACTTACTTAATCAATCAATTAATTCATTCATTCGTTTTAGAACCAGTTTATTCCCTAATTTGGGGTGCTTGTGGTCTGCTGGAGCCTATCCCAGCACACATTGGGTGGAAGGTAGGGGAAGTGGTGGCTTAGGTGTTGGACTGATAACAGAAAGACCAAGGTTTGATACCCAGCACGACCAAGCACCATTGTAGGCTCCTAAGCTGTAAGTAGCTCTGGATATGGGTGTCTGCCAAATGCTGTAAATTACAGGCCACCAGTCCATCACAAGGTTGCACATTCACTGCTATGTACAATTTAAAATCACTAATCCACTTAATGTACATATTTTTTGATTGTGGGTGGAAACCAGCATAACCCGACAAAAACACAAGTGCAGGGAGAACATGCAAACTCTACACAGAAAGACTTCTTGCTGTGTGGTGAATGTGCTAAACTCTATGCCACTCACCTTGCATTCATATTTAATATAATAATATAATTTAAGGTGGCATAGTGGTTAGCACGCTCGCCACACAGCAAGAAGGTCCCGGGTTCGATTCGCGGGCCGGAGCTCTTTCTGTGCGGAGTTTGCATGTTCTCCCCACTCTTGCGTGAGTTTCCTCTGGGTACTCCGGTTTCCTCCCACAGTCCAAAAACATGCAGATTGTGTGGATTGGTGATTCTAAATTGTCCATAGGGGTGAATGTGTGTCTGTGAATGTTTGTCTATGTGTTGCCCTGAGATGGACTGGCAACCCGTCCAGGGTGTACCCTCGACACTCGCCCTGTGTGTGCTGGGATAGGCGCAGCAGACCCCAGTGACACCTAATTCAGGAATAAGCGGGTAAGATGACGACTGAATGAATGAATGTACATGCCACATCACACCATATATGTGTGCTTTCCTCAAATTGTCTTAAATTTGAAGGCAAAAAATATATACAACAACCGTAAAACAATACCACTGTACACAAAGCAAGCTGAAACGAATCAACAATTAACCTGATGTACATGTTTTGGACAACCTGGTGGAAACCTACGCACGCGAAGGGAGAACATGCAAATTCTGCACGAAAGATCCCTGGCCCGGGAATCGAACCCTGGGAACTTTTTTGTTATGACAACCATGCTAACCACTACATCCCCATGTATGTTATTTTTAACAGTAAAACAGTCTGAAATTAGATGTTCATAGTTGCATAAAAGTATTAGTTATGGAAAGTATCGATACAGTGGGTAAGGTTTAGGACTGCAAAATGGAAGATTGAGTTAAATTCCTAGCACTGCCAAGCAATCACAACTGGGCCCCTCATGCAAGGACCTTGTAAACCAGTTGGTCAGTTTGTATTCTTATGTCTTTTTTCAATAGGTGAACATGCAAACTTTACTACATTGTAAATGTACATGACAAGAAACATAGATGTGGTAAAAATGGATCTGAATGGGCAAGTGAATTAAGACTTCTTGTGTGCTTGGAAAGGTTTCATAAGATTAAGAAGACACACATCTTGGCTATCTTTTTGTAAACACTACCTAGTATTATTAGATCATTATTATTTGGTAATATTCAAATCGAGTATATACTTTCTGTTCAGCAGATGTTGAAGATAAAACCTTATCATAAATGCTGAATAGTGTCACACAGTGACATACTTGTAGCTGATCCAGTTACAGATAATTTGTTCGTCATCTTGTAACCAGAATGAGTGTAAGCAAAAACTGACTCACATAGAAGAGATTCCTTACAAAACAGTACGACCCAAAATGGCTAATACTATTGTGGATTAAATGAAAAATCCCTACAGCCATGCTGCAAAATCTAATAAAAAGCCTTTCCAAAAGTATGGAGATTATTATGGGATTTTCCAAAAACACATAATACTGTAATGATACAATGTCTCAATATGTTTGTCTAAAATTATTTGTTACATAAAATAAAAGTAAAGATTAAAAGTAAAAGTTAAAAATTAAAAGAAAAATAAGCAAAGATTAAAATTCATTAAATTTCAGTTAAATCTTAAAAAAAAATGATGAATGTGAATTCTTGTCATTCCCATATATTAAATGTATCAAAAACTACTTACAGATTTGTAAAAAGAGTATTAAAAAAAATTATTAAATAATTTACAAAACATACCAATCTACAGTTATGAAAGCTACCTGGTTCAAGTACACATTGTGAATGAGGTTAGTCATATCAATTATTTATGGTGAGGATTCCTGGTATATCATGATTAATGATGACATCGTGAGGAAACTAAGCTAATTTAGTGGCTTCATTTCTGACCTTTTATGTGGTTAATTTATTTTATTAATATTTTCTAGAATAAATGAAGAACTGAAACAAAGACATTGAATGTTTTTGTGCATTTAAAAAATTCGGCTTTTAGGTGTCTCATCCCTATTTACAACCTTATCAACTAACAGTAAAATATTAGAATAAAATATCTAGGAATTAATTATTTGATAAGTAAAATAATTGAAATGCCAATTCTATTATGTAGGCAATGAACAATGTAATGACTTAATTAGGGTGTTAATCAGGTTTAAACTTGTCCATTAACAAAAGTTCAAAGTGAAAGATTCACATTGTTTTAAGTACAGATATTCTTCAAATAGAGAAAGATTCATAAAATTATTTTGACCTAAACATAGTTTGGCATTTAATTACATATTAAAAGTGTGTTATACTGTATATATGGTACAATAAATGAATCAATTTGTTTGTTCTGTTACAAAAATGATTGAACAAACACAATCAATATGTTCTATGCTACAGAACATAATATTATAGAAATATGTTATTAGGCTTCTCCATTTCTGATACGAATTTCTCTGGCCATTCGACATGTCTCAAATATTCCACAGCAGCAGGTCATCAGGGCATCATTGCATATTGTACCCTATAGAAAATGTAAATAATTTAATTCATTCATTATTTATGAACGAAACTGTCTGGGCAAAACATTTCATATACTAGTAGCACTCACTTGGATGCCATAGGTCAGCCTCATGTGAGTCCTTAGAGCAGCCATGCCTCCAGGAACACATGCTAGGCATGTGTTTTCGCCATACTTGTTTGCTGTGTAGCAGCTTACTGCAATGGGACAGAGGCAACCAAGTGCACCTGAATAGTAAAAACAGGATTGATAGTGAGTCAGCGCACCATGTTAATGAAAATTATTATATAAATATTATTTAACTAGTTATAAATGTAACGAAAATTTCTGTAAATGCACAGTTATAAATGGATATAGAAAATGCTGTACCACCCTTTTATTTAGAGTATATACATTTAAACAATATAATGAGTGAGGTCACACTGAATAAACAGTAATTTAAACATTACAATTCTAACGTATTCCATATCTCCTCTATTGCTGAAAAATTCAGTTTTTAGATCAGGTTTTTAATTTCTTACTGGATATGACTCAATCTCAAGGTTTTAGTGGTGAAAATACTTTACAGATAAACAGGTCACTGCAGCAGGAGCAGAGGCCAGTGCTCCAATCTCCTGTCTGTACGTTGGTGCCGTACGAAGCTGCACCAGGCTGATGAGTAATAACTGGGTTTGACATGGTGGTGATCTGGATTGCTTTACAACAATGTAAAATGTTTTATGAATATATCAAATATTGAGAAAGCTCTAGTTGAAAGTAACAGTAATAGAGGAAATGCTCATAGTCTGTATTTACATGAATAAGAATAGTAATAGCAATAGTAGACTTTATTAAATGCATTAAAATGTAACATGTCATTTGACAAAGACAAAGTAAATTATATTTGACCTTTCTTATAGCTGGTTCATTTAAAATAGGGTGATATAAAGTTTAGATAAATATACGGGGCTGATTTTATATTATTACTTTAAAGTATCAGCCAGTAGCATATTAACAATTAGAGGAACAATAACATATGTTATCAAAGACTAAAAATATTACAGGCAACATTATTGTGAAAAAGTTTTAAAACGTACCATCAAACAGAGTGAAGTAAAGCACTTACCTCGTCTGCAAGTTTTGAGCCTCTCAATCTAAATCTTTGAGCACAAACGGAAGTTGTGACACTACACCACCACGCCTGTAATGTTTCCAAAGCTGTCTTACAAACCATATAGCGGCTCGATGAAGAGAAAACGTTGTAAAGCAGGAGGCAATGTGGCTGACCTCATAACTGATCAATAAACTTTAAATAAATTAAAAGTAATACACTGAATACACATTTACTTCTTATAATTATCAAAAACCTAACAAACAAAATTAAAGCGGCGCAGTCGAATTTAACCACAAGCACATCATTGCAGTTGCAGTGCTTTCATCTCCCCCTCAAGCATACATTAGTCTTTTAGTCTAACATACATCAGATAAAAAAAAGATCCCAAACAGACAATTGTTCCAGTATTCAGTAATATTGACAGGTCAAAAAAAGTTTTTACAACTTTATTAATCTTTAGCAAAATGTAAAAGGAGCACGTGGTTTGGTTTGGTGACAGTGAATGCTAAATATCACAATTATTAATAGACAGTTCTCTGACAGTTACTGTGGAAGAATTTTATGGTGTATTAAATGGGAATTTTTATTAGACAGGAATCCCCTAGGTTTCTACAGGTTTAGAGCTTGTGCTTCCAACCTTCTTCAGAGCAAGAGCTTTATTTCTCTTCTCTACCTTTTTTTTCTGGACTTCTTTAAAGACCTAAGATAAAAGAGAAATCCAGATCAAGATTCTTGGAAAAAAATATGAAATGAGGCTACATTTAAGAATTGGGAAATCTTTTAAGATAGTTTGTTACCTTGATGCACAGGGCTTTTTTAGCAAGCCATCGTTGTGTTGCCCGTCTATAGTACTCTGGAGGAAAGGTGTATGTGATCCCCAGCTCTGCACAGACTTTTTCAAAAGCATCGTATCGTGACCTTCTCAAGTATTTGAGCAACTTATTTCGACGGTCAATGCTCATTAGCATCCATCTTTTGTTAGCTTTGTCCTGATAGAAAATCACAATAGTGGAAAAAATAAACTTATCATGGCAATAATCTAAATTCGTGCATACAGTCAACTCTGAATATATATGCAGCTGTCCCAATATCATAGTTTGCTTTTATGGCTGAATAATAATTGTTTATCCCAAGGTTTATTTATGATTCTAATGTTAGAGTTCATTGTTAAGATGGACCACAATAGAATGTTATGTTGTAAGACACTGTTTATAACAAATAAAAAGGCAATTTTTCTTCATCGTTTTAGTGAATTTCACATATTCTTTGTTCAGTCTGTGAACAGGATATCCTGTTTCCTGGTGAGGGTGTAATCAAGGTAGTGTGACAAGCTTTCAAAACCTTAATGAGTAGACTTATGTCTGATGCTTACTTTAGGGTGCTTCTGCAAGTGCTCCTTAAAGTTGCGTATTCGTGCTGTCAACATGGCCACTATAATACAAACAAATAGTGCATAACAACATGAAAATGTAAAGACAAAGTATGCACAATAATCTTGCTACTTACTTGAATGTCTCTTTGTTCATCTGCAAATTTTTGGTTTGGTGCTAAATGTGCCTGTAGAGTATATTGTCTATGCACTATCTACAGTAAATGTTTGTATTGTGCATTTGTATCGCCCACACACTGTTACTATCACGCACATACTGTTACTAACATAATTTATTATTTAGTCATTTGCTCTCTATGTTGTTGTTCTGATATGTGGCTCGTTGTTCATTCATTCATTCATCTTCTTACCCGCTTTTTCCCAAATTCGGGGTCATTTTAGAATCACCAATCGACCTAATGTGCATGTTTTTGGACTGTTCTGGTTTCCCGGAGGAAACCCACGCAAGCACAGGGAGAACATGCAAACTCCGCATAGAAAGATCCCGACCCGGAATTCGAACCCGGGGCCCTCTTTTTGTGAGGCGATCATGGACTATCCACTAGGCCACCGCGCCACCTTGGCTCTTTGTTGTTTCATCTAATTATTTTGTTTTGTGTAGCATCTGTATATTTGCTATATATGATTACAATGACGATAAAGTGTCTTGAACTTATTTGGAGTGTCCTCAACAAAATACCAATGTTGGCAAATAGAAAAGAACCTGGATCATTGGAGTGCAACAGCTAGCATATGTGGCAGCAGTGGCAACCTTGTGGTGCTAGGAATCAAACCACTATTTTTGAAGCATCAGTTTAAATCCTCAACAATGCATTACCATGAAAAGTATGTCCATGTTTGTATTTAGCTTTTGTCCCAGTTTAATTACTAACCGGTAATTCATTTGAATATCTAAGTGCTTACCGAGCTGTTGCCTTTGTACATTTGTATGCGTGTGTGTGTGCCTGATGAAAGTACTTGACTGAAACATTGCAACTTTTAATCTATTCTAAATAAAAACATTGCTCAAATTGCATAAAAGCAACTTCAGTCTTAGATTTACTTGAAAGTAGTCTGTTTATATTACTAGTACCAGTAAAGTAACTTACATCTGACCTCTGTTGAGTTTCGATCAAATTCATGTCTCTGGACCTTTGAGATAAGCTCTTCTTTTTTGAGGCGCAGTTTTTCACTCTGGAAATGTAAATTAATAATTTTAATGTTTAGGTAATGTAATATGATGTAATAATTTAAAGAAATAAAAACATAAATCCACTGAAACAGTATTCCAATAGAGTTTATCATACATGACTTGCAAGCTCCAGTGAGAGAAGCTTTTTCACCGTATCATCAACCCTGAAAACAAAAATATTTGGGTAAGACACTGGAAACAGTTGAGAAATGATTTATTCTAGAATTTATTATCTTAAAGTCTGATTGCTTCCAATTAAACTATGTATCCTGATATATTGAAATGTATTTACACCTTTCTGGTTGTTACAACACACTTAGCCGTTTTTGTGAAGTACCAACATTTCCTCAATTTAAATTGCTCAAGCTGCAATGGTGTCTCAACACTAAAAACCCCAGAGATTTGTAGGTACTATTATGATAAGGTACATACGTGTGAGCCAGTGGAACAGAAGCATATTCAAGTTTTAGCATTGATGCTGGAAGACCCTGTAGTTGACTTTGAAATTCTGCTAAATAAAGAAATTAATTAACACTACTACTCTTTACACTCAAAATCATTTATCATCATATGCAACATAGTTTAAATATAATAATGAGAACTGAACAAATTTGTTCTTAATTCCAACAATTACTTTTAGAGGTTATTATTTTTTTTTTACAAAAACTGTACGATAATCTTTTATTATGTATAAGAGGGCACAAAAATACTACATGCAGTTTCAGTAAACATGTGTTTAGGGTGTTTGAGGACAATGATCTAGCCAAATAGGCACCAGAGCGAGAATAAGGGCATCTCTGATGTGCTGAAAATGTAGGTATAAAGTGATCTTTTTTTTCAGGTATAACTGACAATATTTTTCCCCCTTAAGTTAGATAATTTAATAAAATGGTAGTACGATGGCATTGTGGCTAGCATGGTTGCGAGACAGCAAGAAGGTCCCAGGTTCGATTCCAGGGGAAGGGGTTTTCATGTACAGTGTGCATATTCTCCCAACACTTCCTAGGATTTACTTTAGGTGCCGCGGTTTTGTCCCACAGTCAAAAAACATTTACATTAGGTTGAGTGGTAATTCTAAATTGCCCATAGGATAGGTGTCTGTGGTTGTTTGTCTATATGTGGTCCTGCAATGGACTGGCAACCTGTCCAGGGTGTACCCCTGACCCCAAATTAGGGAATCAAGAGCCAACAGATTATTGCATTAAGCAATTTTTTTACAGATACAAATACAACCAAAACCACTTTACCTGTCTTGTGTTAAATCTTTGACTTAAAATATCCTGAAGTGACAGTAAATTTGGCTGATAATGTTATCAACTGACTACATTTTTTAAGTGAGAACAATTGAGTGAATTCACTGTTCCATCTCAGAATCTGTTATTATGTGATGCACGATGCATTCTTAGGTACTCTCCCTTTTCTGGTTAAAGTAAAGCTATAGTTTCACAGGTTTTAAACATACCAGATTCTATAGCCTCACACATACACACATTTACCCAGTCTTACCTGGCTTTTTTTGTACAGTGCGGGCATACCGTCTTACCGGCAGGCTGGTGAAGGTTTTATTACCTGAAATTAAAGTGGATGGCTTAAATAGTAATAAACAAAAATGTATTTCAGATATGGCATTAAAATAATGCAATAATTCTTGTAATAAACATCAAATCAGAACTGTTTTGTAGTCAAGACTTTAATGCACATTTGGATAAATGTCAAGCTAAGGGGTAATAGGTAAGGTTTGATTAAAACAGCATTGGTTTGATTAGACACCAATGTCTCAGAAATGACACTCATGAAAAACGGCTCAGAAGGAGGATGGGTTGGTGGAAGTGACACCATAGCCCACATCCTTTCCATCTACTTAAAAGTGTTTCTGTGTCACCACAGTTAAAAAGTCAAAGGAATCCTAAAGCATTTAATTCCCACCATGCTGCAATTGAATAAAATAATGTTTTCTCTCTGGATAACAACATCTGATGAATGGCAGAAACAAAAATTTAACAAAATGAGCTGTAACTTACTCAACATTTTGCTGTATAGACTTAACATTTTTACTTTTTAGAAATAGAATTCTACTTATTAAATATTTGATGCTGAATTGTTCCGCGCATTTTCTCTATTATGTTTCACATTATTTCGCCGATCTCTGTCTTTCTGTGTGGGGTTTGCATGCTCTCCCCGCGCTTGCGTGGGTTTCCTCCGGCTTCCTCCCACCGTCCAGAACATGTACATTAGGTTGATTGGTAAGTCAAAATTACCCATAGGAGTGAATGTGTACCCTGTGATGGACTGGTGAACTGTCCAGGTTGTACCCCTGCCTCTTGCCATATGTGCGCTGGAATAGACTCCAGCAGACCCCTGTGGCCACGAATTAGGGAATAAGCAGGTAAGAAGAATGAATGAATGTTTTGCATTATAGCCGTGGGATGGCGTAGGGGTTAGAACGGTCATCTCACAGGAAGAAGGTTCCAGTATCGATTCCAGGCAAGGAGTCTTTCTGACTTTAAGAGTTTGCATGTTCTTCCCGCGCTTGCATTGGTATCTCCGGGAAATTGGTTATTGATTGATAATTCTAAATTGCCCATAGGATCGAGTGTGTGTCGCCCTGCGATGGACTGTCCAGGGTGTACTTTTGACTGTCGCCCCATGTGTGCTGGTATTGGCTCCAGAAGAACCCCGGGACAAAATATGGCGTGTATTCATAATCATGTGTAATAATCAGGCAGCTACACAAAGCGTAAATAGTTCCTCAATTAGTTACATAACAACAATGAAATATAATGGAAGACTATATGTGAAATAACACACATGAATACGGACATACTTTTAAGCGAATCAGTAGCCATCCAGGTGAAGTTAATATAGCGCTGTCCACTAAAGCTGCAGTGCCGTCGAGCGGCTAACGAAACACCGCCGTGTTTCAAACTGGACAAGACGCCCCATGTCCGTACAGCTGTCGCAGTTAAGCTCAGGCCTTGCTTTAAACACATTGTCGTTAAGAATTATTATTGTGTAGCCAATAACTGTATAAACATGCATTTGTCCCTCTCAGTTACACGAGGCGGCCATCTTTAGTGACCCATTTTCTTCTTCTTCGTTTTTAGCGATTACGTGACTACTTCTAGCCTTATACTGCCACCCTCTGTAAAGAAAATAAAAATAATCTTTTTTTCATTCATTCATTCATTCATTCATTCATTCATTCATTCGTTCGTTCGTTCGTTCGTTCGTTCGTTCGTTCATTCATTCATTCATTCATTCTTTCGGATAAATGGTGAGGGTTGCGTTATGAAGGGTACTGGTGGAAATTGGGCTACTGTTGGCCAAAGGAGGAGAAGGAGAAGGGGAAGACATCTATAGAGACAGCAGGAGAAGGAGAAGTGGAGGAGGTTAGGGTGGGTACTTTAAATGTTGGTTCTATGACTGGTAAAGGGAGAGAGTTAGCTGAAATTATGGATATGTTGTGTGTTCAGGGGACAAGGTGGAAAGGGAGTAAGGCCAGGAACATTGGAGATGGATTTAAACTGTCTGGTTGTAGATGGAAAGAGAAATGGTGTAAGTGTAATCCTGAAGAAAGAGTACATTGAGAGTGTGGTGGAGGTGAAGAGAGTTTCTGATAGGGTGATGAATGTGGGGCTGGAAGTTGAGAGTGTGATGGAATGGTTGCTTGGTCGTGCTGGGAATCGAACCTCGGTCTTTCTGGTATCAGTCCAACACCATAGCCACCAAGACACCACTTCCCCCAGGGAGGAGGTCAGAAAGGGGCTCGGTGGTGGTGAAGAGATTGAATGATTGGGAAACAACTAAATAAGTGATGGCAGTGGGCTGGATTTTGGTGAGAGGATGCCTGAGGAATGGAGAAGGTGTGTTCTGGTACCGATTTTTAAGAAGTGCGCTGGGATAGGCGCCAGCAGACCCCCATTACCCCGAATTAGGGAATAAGCGGGTAAGAAGATGAATGAATGAATGAATGAATAATATAATATAATATAATATAATATAATATAATATAATATAATATAATATAA
>JAOTRA010000035.1:8383632-8408072 GCA_026260255.1 Pseudolaguvia tuberculata
ACACACACACACACACACACACACACACACACACACACACACACACACACACACACACACACACTCCTATGAGCAATCGACACTGCATGTTTTGGGACTGTGGGAGGAAACCTAGAGGAAACCCATGCAAGCGCGGGGAGAACATGCAAACCCAGCACAGAAAGAGGCCCGGCCTGGGAATCGAAATCCGGGACCGTCTTGTTGTGAGGCGACTGTGCTAACCATTACACCACTAACTTTTCTTAAACTATGATCAGGTGGTAGCAAGCCATAGTTTTTTAAGACTATGCAGTGTTGGATCACATCACCATAAGGTAAAAGCCATTTTGTTCAATTTATTATGATACTGTAAGACCTGCCACAGCCCACCATCACACACACACAGTTCTACATTCTTTAAGCTTATGTAAAGTTAGCTTAGCCAGGATATTATATTGAAATGGGTATTATTGAAACTATGTTTTGGCAAAAACATAAAAAATCGGATAATTATTACATTGTATTAATTTTGCTGATATGTACAAGACATTTACACTATGAGAGCAAAATGTCCTCTGCAGCAGTTCTGTGCACTTTCTGTTACTGAAAATAAAGTCAAAGTAGAATGGCTAGAATGACTGAGATAACAAGCTATGGTAAAAAAAAAAAAAGATTACTTTAAGGAATAGCAAAAATGATCAAAGTGGGCAGTTGATATGTGTCTTAAGGTTTATTTTTATTCGTGCAAGGTTCAAAGTAAATTACATTCCTGTTCACCATGAATTTTAGTGAATATATAAATTAAAATGGTTTATTAATAATCTAAAATCAATTTTCCATTTACAGAATTGACACTCATTTTTGCACTTTTCTCTGCATTGAGTAGAAACCACTGTAGAGGAAAATCCAAGAGATAAGCAGTTTCTGAAATATTGACAATCATGGTCAAAGCCACTGAAATTGCATTATTCTGATGCTTGCCTGAACATAATTGAAGCCCTTGATATGTATCTGCATTATATTTGCATGACTGCATAGCTGTAATTACTTGCTACCACATGATTGGATGTTTGTGTGAAGAAGACAAATAATTACAATCCATGGTGCAAGTACTGGCAGTTTATTGAAGCAAAGGGCAAATCCAAAAACGTAGTCATGTGAATAGTAGAGGTCAGTACACCAAAGTAATCCAAGCAGGGCAGACAAGACCAAAACACAGAGGCAAAATCAGAAAACAGAACAGAAATCTTAATAAATCATAAATTAATAAATCATAACTAGAACTCAGCCATTACAGTTGCACATGCCAGTGCATTCTTAGTGCCGGTCCAAAACACGGGTAAATGGGGATGCTTGCGTTAGGAAAGGCATCCATCATAAAACTGCGCCAAATCAAATATGCAGATCACTATCAATATGTTGACAGTGTTCTACCAACACTGCTATTAAATAGGAACATGCAGTTGAACAGGAATAAAGAACAGTGGTAGTGTAGACCGTAGTGTAATCAGTGGGCAAGGGGTCAAGGGTGCAGTCTATTCTTACAGACTCCTGTCAGCTGTTGAGTAGGTCTGATGGCAGATGGAAAGAAGAGTTCCTTAGTCTGGTGGTCCTGCACTTCACACTCCTGTACCTCCTGCAAGAGGGGAGAAGTGTGAACAGTCCTTGTTGTGGGTGTGAGGTGTCTTTTATAATCTAGGCAGCTCTCCAATGGACTCTGTTTGTAGAAGCTTTGCAGGGAGGGCAGAGGAGTCCTGGTGATCTTAGTGTTTACCACTCTCTGCAGGCGTTTGCGGTTCATTACTGTGGAGCTGCCGTGCCACACAGTGATGAAGTTAATCAGGATGGACTCAACAACGCAGCTGTAGAAGTTTCTGAGGATCTCTTGTGACATTCCAAACCTCCTCAGCCTTCTCAGGAATTACAGCCGTTGCTGAGCTTTCCTCACCAACTGTGTGTTGTTAAGTGTCCAGGTGAGATCCTGGCTGATGTGGCCCCCCAGATATTTATATGCTCACCCTCTCCACTTCCTGTCCTCGAATAAGCAGTGGTTGATAACAGCTCCTCTCCTTCCTCATATCCAATAACATCTCCTTGATTGTTGTTCTCACACCATGTCACCAGTGGCCACCTCCCTCCAGTAAGCTGCCTCGTCCCTGCCAGTGATGCATCCTAGTAGATATAGAGCCATATCAACCATTCCCATAAAACAGAGCCACATTTGTTAAGCATGTCATGGACAGGTGCTGGTCATATAATTAGAATATCTGCAAAATGTTGATTTATTTCTCTAATTCTATTCAAGATGTGAATCTTGTATAATGTAACAATACAAGCAGGCTATAGGCTACACAATCATGGAGAAGACTGCTGACAGTTGTTGAAAAGATGACCATTGCCAAAAGAGGCAGGCTGTTCACAGAGTTGTGCACAATAATAGAGAGAAAAATATGTGGTAGAAAAAAGATTACAAGCAATAGGGATAACCAGAGAGAATTGTGAAACAAAACCCATTCAAAAATCTAAGAGAAATTCACGGAGTGCCCTAAATGACAAAAAGTGGTCCAAAGTTAAGTTCTCTGAAAGTAAAATTTGCAATTCCTTTGGAAATCAGAGTATTCAATTATTCAAAGTGTTTATTGCCATGTGCATAATAAAGGAAACAGGTTAACTTGTACAATGAAATTCTTACTTTGTTGTCCACACCAAATGCCAAAAGTGGACTTACAGAATAATTTTAATGTAAAAAAAAAGTAAGAAATAAGGCATGTGAATAAAAGTAAAAGTCAGAAAATAAAAATACAATTAATTAATATCTACATGATGTGCAAATTCAGCAGAAAATGAAGAGGCACAGATGCCACGTTGCTTTAGGTAGTAAAGTCACAGTCAGTGATCCCATGACATCTGCTGATGTTGGTCTAATATGTTTTCTGTGGTCCAAAATCAATGCTGCTGTATACCAGGGCGCATCCTTCCTGCTGTTGACCAACTTTGTGGAGATGCAGATTTCATTTTCCACCTGCACGGCGTGCCAAAGCTACCAGTATCTGGTTTAAGGACAATGGTATCCCTGTTCTTAATTGGCCAGAGAAGTCGTATTGTGTAGAGGAAGATGGTATGTGCAAGACCCAGTGAAGGCCACTATCAGAGCAACCTGTTCTCTCATAACGCCTGAGCAGTGTCACAGACTGATCGACTCCATGGCACGCTGCATTGCTGTATTAATTCAGGCAAAACGAGCCCCATTTTTTTAATGAAGTACATGCTCATACTTTTCATGTTCATACTTTTTAAAGTCCAAGATTTAGAAAAATCCTTTGTTTGTATTGGTCTTAAGTAATATTGTACTTTTCTAGATATCGAATTTGCAGTTTTTATTAGTTGTCAGTTATAATCATCAAAATTAAAAGAAATAAACACTTGAAATATATAGGTCTGTGTAATGTTTACATAAGTATTGAATTACTGCAATAAATCAACTTTTATTATATAAGGCGACGGTATGGGTGTCGCGAGTTATTGATTCTTGTGAATAGACTGTTTATGAGGGATGTACATATGGACTTTGATTACGCTGATGCCTATGCAGTTAAGTGTGTGATGCCCGCTGAGGCCCTTTAGTTATTCTATTGACGCTCAGTAAATATTTGGACACCTATTCTCCGTGCGTTACGTTCCATTCGTCCAGGTTGAGGAGCGTCTTCCTTGTCCGGTAGGGGTTGAGGATTGCTACCATGGTCCCTTTGAGGTTGTGAAGGGTACCCTTGTCTTTGGTACCCTCAGAGTCCCATTTGGTCCCTTCAGAGTCCCCTTCGGTCCCTTCAGAGTACCCTTTGGTCCATTCTGTGTCCCTTTCGGTCCCTTCTGTGTCTCATCCGGTCCCTCATGAGTCCCTTTCGGGCTCTCTTGAGTCCATCTCAGTCCCTCTTGAGTCCCTCTCGGTCCCTACTGAGTCTCTTTCGCTTCCTACTGAGTCCCTCACGTTCCCTCCAGCGTCCCCTCCCAGCATCCCCTTCGGGCCCTCCCAGCATTCCCTTCGGGCCCTCCAGCATTCCCAGCGGTCCCTTCGGTCCCTTCAGCATTCCCATCTGTCCCTCCGGTCCCTTCAGAGTTCCCAGGGGTCCCTTTGGTCCCTTCCGAGTTCCCAGCAGTTCCTTTGATCCCTTCAGAGTTCCCAGTGGTTCCTTTGGTCCCTTCAGAGTTCCCAACAGTCCCTTCGGTCCCTTCAGAGCTCCCAGCGGTCCCTTTGGTTCCTCCAGAGTTCCCAGCGGTCCCTTCAACCCCTCCAGAGTTCCCAGCGATCCCTTTGGCCCTTCAGAGTTCCCAGTGGTCCCTTTGACCCCTTCAAAGTTCCCCATTGCGGTTCCTTCAGTCCCTTTTGAGTCCCCCAGTGAGGTCCCTTCAGTCCCTTTTGAGTCCTTTATCAAGACTCCGCATGCGAGACTAGTGAGCCATGTTGCATCCTTGGGGAGGCCTGGAAGCCTCGCCATGATATTCAGGGACCAGGACCCCCACTATCTCTGTGTGCACCATGGGCTGACTACGTGGTGTTTTCACTAGTGTGTTGGTTGTTGAGTTTGTTTTGAACGTCAGCCCGGGGAGTGTTGTTCATGTTTGTGTTTTATTTTTATGTGCTGGCCTACCACCCCTGTTGTGCTTTTTTTGTTTGTACTGGTGGACGCCAGGAGGTGCCCTTTGGGGGGGGTGATATAAGGAAGCCGACTAGGCCACGCCCCCTCCCCATAGTGTCGTCGTCATGGAAACCAAATGGTTCCAGTATGATGACGCATTATATAAGGCGAAGCACCAGTATGCGCTTCGCGAGTTATTGATTCTTGTGAATAGACTGTTTACGAGAAATGTACTTACGGACTTTGATTACGTTGACGCCTGTGCAGTTAAGTGTGTGCTGCCCACTGAGGCCCTTTAGTTATTCTATCGATGCTCAGTAAATACTTGGAACCTCTTAGTTTAGCCGTTACCCTCCGTTTATGTTGTCTCGTGTTTGCTTTAACTTTGTGTTTTCCGGTATTTTACATTAAACTGTACCTGCATTATGGATCTGCTTCCTAATTTTCTTCACACCTACACCCAACATACATATGGGGATTTCCTTCATATGACAGTTAAAGAAAGAAACCACTTTCTGAGAGCATGCACTGTTTTATCATAAAATGGCTGCCCAAGAACAGAAGATGGCATTATTAAGATTTAAATTATCTTTATTATTGATTAAAGTAGTGATGCAGTGGATCAAAAAACTCATGGTTTGAATCACATTACAGTTATTGAAATACATTTTTCAGATTTGTAAAAAAATTTGAAATGACAAATATAAATTGTTTTGTATTTGCTACATGTTTGTAAGGTTTATGTTTGTGTACTGATTATCTAGAGGACACTAATTCATAATCGTGTGCTCTCTGTTCTGTTTACGTTCTTTCCCGTTTATGTGTTTTATTTTCAACTCCGTTTGTTTTGAGTTGTGTAAATAAAGCATGTTACTGCAACATGGATCCTGCTCTCTTCACCCCGTTACACATATGATTTCACTTAGATGTTGTTTCGATTCATCTGTAGGTGTGTGCTTATGGACATTTTTCTATTCTGATGTCTACCTCATTTAATGATAGTTCATAATAGTTCATCACAGTTATGATATATATATATATATATATAATATTAATATTAAAATAAGTTAATTGCAGTATGTTCTTCAGTAAGAACAGGAAAATGTCAAGTAGTATACAGGCAGCATGGGGAAGTCAGGATGTGAACTGATGATTGTAGTGGATCAGAATTAATTGAAGACTGGTAAATAAATGTCATTTCTTCTTCCGTCTCAGTGGGCCACAACATCATGTAGTAAATGTTATTAGTCTTTTCCCATTACAAGCACAATGTAATAAACTGATGATCTGTGAATCCAAAGCAGACTGCATTTTAACTACAAAAGCTATTTAACAGAAGATTGAGCTTCCGTTTGAAAATCAGCCACATGCTTTTTGGTAACAATATTTGGACAAAGTTTGAGCACTTCTGTTATTTTCATACTACTAATAACAGATTATTATTGTCAATATTTATTTTTTTTTATTTGACTAACGTAACTTTCAATAAAACCTCAGCCTTAAAGTTTTTTCTATTTAGTATTTTTGCAAAAGCATTAATCTACACACAACAATGTGCCAAATAAATGAACACTATTGAGTTAGTAATCTCATAGGAAGCACACTCAAGAGTCTTTTCCTGCCAAGTGTTTGAGTATTTTTCAGGACTTGCTGTGCCCTCCAGGAGCAAGAAGCAGTAAATCAATAGGATCAGCACAGGGGCAAGTGACAACCTGTTTAGTTTGCTGCCCTACTTCATTTCACAACATGTGGCATAGCCTTCTAAAGCAAAAACTCGTTCTGGATAGAAAATATTTCCCTGTTCTAAATCAGATTTGACAGCATGTGGTTTGGATCATTTAAAGCAAGGTGCGTGCATTTCATGCCATGATATAAGTGGAAGAGTAAATGCATCATATAGTCAACAACAAGCAAATGGACCAAGTGTACATCCTCGATGCAACTCTTTATGGTTATTGAAATGTGCAGCTGTAATGGGTTGTGTATATAAATTCTATTCATGCCTTTGTACAGTGTATTTTTGAGATATGCGCCACTATAACCATAACATTTATTATATTGGTTGAGGTTGAAAATAGCATATATTTTTTAATCTGCAGGAAAGTTTTGAGCAGGAAAGTCACACCAAAAATAGCACAGCCCCACTATCAGCTAGGAAAAAAGCTGGATGTGAAGAATGAATATTGCATGCACTGTGAAATTCGATTATATAAATGCTATTTATCTGATTTTGAATGAAACTGTGGCATTGAGGTTCAATTTCCGTTCCTTTACTCACACTTCATAGACTCTCACCCTGTGATCTACAATCTTTACATTTTAAAAAAGTACCCCTTTCACCCTTGTTCTATATGCATACCCTCTGTTTAACTCTAGGAGGACTGCTAGGGTCTGTCTCTCTCACACTAGTTTCATTTTTACATTGATTGTATTTCTTTGTGCACCCTTTTCAATTTGTCCCAGGGTCTTCTTTCAATGTAACATTCTGATGAATGTAAGATTCTGATAAAAAAAAAAAAAAAATCAACCAGTACTCCAGTACTAGGTCTATATATATATATATATATATACACACAGTGGTGTGAAAAAGTGTTGCCCCCCCACTTTAATGTTTCAGATAATAAAACAAATTTAATATTAGTCAAAGATAACATGAGTTGACACAAAACACAGGTTTTTGTTATTAAGAGAAAACAAAATCCAAAACTATATGGCCCTATGTGAGAAAGTGTTTGCCCCCCTATTAAAACATAGTTGTGGTTTATCACACCTGAGTTAAATTTTTCTATCAACACTCAGGCCTGATTACCGCCACACGTGTTTGCAAACAAGAAATCACCTAAATAGGACATGTCTGACAAAGTGAAGATCCTCAAAAGGTAGACATCATGTAGAGATCCAAAGAAATTCAAAAACAAATGAGAAAGAACGTAATAGAGATCTATCAGTCTGGAAAAGGTTATGAAAACATTTCTAAAGCTTTGGGACTCCATCAAACCACAGTGAGAGCCATTACCTACTAACGGCAAAAACATGGAACAGTGGAGAACCTTCCCAGGAGTGGCCGGCAGAGCAAAATTACCCCAAGAAAGCAGCGACAACTCCTCCAAGAGGTCACAAAAGACCCCACAACAACATCCAAAGAATTGTAGGCTTCACTTGCCTCAGTTAAGGTCGATGTTCATGACTCCACCATAAGAAAGAGACTTGGCAAAAATGGTCTGCATGGCATAGTTCCAAGACGAAAACCGCTGCTGGGCAAAAAGAACATAAAGGCTCGTCTCAGTTTTATCAGAAAATTATTTATCTTGATAATCCCCAAGACGTTTGGGAAAACTTTTTTTTTTACTTTTTGAAATTACATTTTGTATTACATCTGGTGTAAAAGTAACCGTGCAGTTCAGAAAAAGAACATCATACCGACAGTAAAAAATGATGGTGGTTGTAAGGTGGCTGGCTGGGCTCCGCCCCTCACGCGGTGTCAGCAGACGAGGCTCCGTCCCATGCAGCGTCAGCAGACAAAGCGCCACCTACATGTTTGGCGTCGTCGTCTTGGCAACTAGGTTGCCAGGGCGATGACGTAATATTTAAGGCAACGCGCCGGTAAGCGCGTTGTAGGTTATTGTAAGTACGGCGTGATTCTAGTTTATTAGATACTTTGGATCTTTGGAACTTTTGGAACTTTGGACAATCTTTGGATATAGATTTGTTTATGTTCTCATTTTGTTTATTGTGTCTCCGTGTCGTCTCTTCGTCTTTGTGTTTTCTTTGTTTTGGCTACGGGTTCACTGTATATATATCTGCACCACTCTTCGTAAAGAAACTTCACTCTTCACTGCGTAATGGATATAGCTCTCTTTCCCGTCATCACTGCGTCGTTACAGGATAACCCACCTTCCACGGATCCAGTGGGAAGTAACAAGGTGCAGGTATTTACTCAAAAGTTTAGCTCGGAGTTTTTGTCTGCACATCTGGCCAAGCTAGCGCTAGCATTTAATGCTATGGAGGCTAACCTGCTAGTCCAGCTGCACACACAGTCAGTCCAATCGCTAACTGGACAGGCTAACCTCCTAGCCCGAGTGCTAGCGCCGACACCTGCAGATAAGCACCTAAAACCTTCTAATAATTCAACGGCAAGCAGGAACTTTGTCAGCTCTTCATCGCTTAGTGTCGGTGTTATTTCTCACATGCTCGTTAGTTTCCCTCGGTAAAAGCGCAGTGTGAGTTTTTCTTACTTTTACTAAGCGCCGAGGCATTACTAGCTATAGCGCGGTATGGGATTTATACTGGCAGCAACCTGTGGACATAAAGCACTTCCTGCATTGGATTTTAGAGGTCTTTTCTGGACCTATCGAACCAGGGTTGCTGTAAGCATCTGAGCCTTCGTCTGTGCCCACATCTGAGCCTTCGTCTGCGCCAGCATCTGAGCCTTCATCTGCGCCCGCATCTGAGTCTTCATATGCGCTCGCATCTGAGCCTTTGTCTGCGCCGGCATTTGAACCTTTGTCTGCTCCAGCATCTGAGCCTTCGTCTGTTCCCGCACCTGAGCCTTCGTCTGCTCCCGCACCTGAGCCTTCGTCTGCACCCGCACCTGAACTTTTTTCTGCGCCCGCAGCTGAACTTTTGTCTTCCCCTTTGGTCCCTTCAGAGTCCTCTTTGTTCCCTTCAGAGTCCCCTTTGTTCCCTTCAGAGTCCCATTCGGTCCCTTCAGAGTCCCTCTCGTTCCCTTTTGAGTCCCTTTCGAGTCCCTTTTGATCCCTTCAGAGTAACTCGCGGTCCCTTCAGAGTCCCTCTTGGTCCCTTCAGCGTCTGTCTTGGTCCGTTCAGCATCCCTCGCGGACCCTTCAGCGTCCCTCTCAGTCCCTTCAGAGTCCCTCTTTTGGAACTTTGGACAATCTTTGGATATAGCTTTGTTTAAAGAATGTTTTGTGTTTACTCATGTTATCTTTGACTAATATTTAAATTTGTTTAATTATCTTAAACATTAAAGTGTGACAAACATGCAAAAAGATTGGAAATCAGGAAGGGGGCCAACACTTCTTCACACCACTATAGTAAAATCAATATCCGAAATATTGGCTTGAAGTAAAGTATATTTTCACAATTCAAATTGCTACCAAAATTCTCCAGTAAGGTGATGCATTAATAGATTAACCTGATAGCATATTCTGAATTATTTTTAAACCACTGCAATAATATTGCTTCCTAACTTCCCTTCTATCCTGAGCTAGTTTGCGTTGCATAGTTTTGCATTTCTCTGCACCTGTGTTTTATAACCATGTTGTTTACCATGTATAAAGTGACAGTCATCTTTAAATCAAATGGTTTCATTTAGACATTATATAGATGGTGCGGTGGAGTAGTGGATAGCACAGTTGCCTCACAACAAGAAGGTATAGGATTCGAATCCCAGGCCAAGGTGCTTTCTGTGTGGATTTTACATGTTCTTGCTTGTGAGTTTCCTCAATGTACTCCGGTTTCCTCCCACAGTCCAAAAACATGCATATTAGGTCGATTGGTGATTCTAAATTGTCCATAAGAGTGAATGTTTGTGAATGGTTGTTTATGTATGGCGAACTATCCAGGGTGTTCCCCCGCCTCTTGCGCTATGTGTGCTGGGATAGGTGCAGCAGACCCCAATTCAGTGACCGTGAATTAGGGAATAAACGGATATGAAGATGAATGAATGAAGACATTGTATATACTATATACACATATAGTATGTGTGTCAACTGTTACAGTTCTCATCTAGAAATAAAGTGCCATATTCGGAAATTGCTTGCAAGAGCACACTGATACTGTATTACATCTCCAGTTTTCAGTCTAACACTCCTATTGCTAGTCTGAGATAAGGGGTGCAATCCATGGAGCAGCTGCTTATCTTATGTTAGCACGCACCCCCAGGTGTATAGGATTTCATTTCAGCCTCCTTCACACAGCATCAGGTATGGCCCAATTAGAGTTTTTTTTTCTACACATGAAATCGCATCAGTGAGTGAGAAGCAGTTGCAACAAATTTTATATCTATTGAAAAGTTTAATATTTCTCAGCAAGTACTTTCACTTCATACTTTTTAGTTTGTCAGTGATAATTAATTAACTTAAATTGTAGATGTTGTATATACAATAGGTACCAGCTTGGAAGACTATTATGTGAGATTTTACATAATAATGGCTCATACTGTACAACAACAACAATGGACAGTGAAAAAAAGAGAATAATAAATAACTAATTGTTTAACAGACTATTATTATATTCCCTTTCAATGGTAGCAAAACAGGGCAAAATACAAAAGAGTCTGGTTGCCATTGGAAACAGTGTGGCAAAAACCAGCCTTGCCTGTGGAGCTCTTTTTAAAGGGTATCGTCTCTCTGTCTATGTGTCTCTTTCACTCTCTCTCTCTCTCTCTCTCTCTCTCCTTTTTCGTCTGTACGTTTAATTAAGTAGGTCAAAACACTGATGCTTGTTCTGTCATATTCTCACATGCTAATTTTGCAAGAGTGGAACCTTGTCACAGAGAAAGACATTTCTGTCATTCTCCAGCTCTACATTAAACATGTTAATGAGGTCAGATGTGAGTAGCTCTTCTCTCCGCTGTGGTCCCGCTGAGCAGCTGATCAGTGAGGAGTCTGCTCTATTCAAAGTTCATATGTTAAACCAATAAGAGTGTCCCACCTTTAATATTAACTACTAACATGATGTGTAATTTTCCTGCACCTTGTCTAATGTCCACAAAATAAAATATAAATGGGTGAAGAGGAATATATATATACCCTGTACAATGAACACCTTTACCTTTCTCTTTACAGTCTTATTTAGCATCAAATTGTATATAAACAAAATTTCAGAAATACATTGTTTCTACAACTAGTGACATCACTGAGTGATAGCACTGTTATTTTTAGTCTTACTTGGAGCACTAAAGGTTCCTGCAGGCAAATGTTCAGAGCACCACATGTCTTTCCAATATCAGAGCATGTTGTATGTTTGGAATGATTGCATATATGTGTAATATACTCTTAGAAGCTGTCAGACAATAGCTAAAGACAATAATATAAAATTTGCCTCTTATAAATGATATATGAATAGTTTCATATATGTTATTGTGACCTCAATGTATCAATGACAAAACCAATTACACATTAATAAGAGATTAGTTTGCCTGTATATTTGGTTAATTCTATTTTGTGCACCCCAGTGTGTGTATGTGTGTGTGCAAGTTGAAAAGAAAACATGATTTTTTTTTTCAAACTTGCCTGTGTAGGTTATAAAAATCCTATCATAGAAAAAACTGAGAAAGGTTGGGATATTTTACATCATTAACACGATATATTGTCTATTATTTCACTGTCAATTCATCTTTATTGGTGTTGATTAGCAATAGTTGTTGTGTGCTAACTCATATGATATGCTTTTGTAAGTAATAATATAATAAGAAAATGCTATAATATACACTTAATATTATACCATTTTATGTAGTTTGTTTGTAGGTTATTCAGGTACCTACACTGGAAGCAAATTCACTTATTCAAACTATTTTACTGTTCTGGAAACCAAAATATTTTAAAAGATAATAAGGATAATTATGTCAATGCTGTGCTGGATGTACTGTTATTCATACAAAAATCTTGTCAACACTTTGTGACCACCTGGTGGAAAGTAAATCTACATGATACGTCTAACTAGCAGCAGGTTGCAATTAATTGAGACCGTACCATTATTATTTTGCTCTTTGCAGAAACCGGTTGTCAGCTTATTACTAATGAGCTGCCAAGGTCGTCGGTAATGTTACTGAACACTTCTTAAATTTCACATTCTAAACAAATTCTCTTTACCATATGCTTTTATAACTGTTTATTGTAAAATATACATGGCATAAATAACCTGTAAAATAGTACTATAGGGCCTACATGATATATATATATATATCATAAAAGCCAATCAAACAGATTGTGAATGGGTCAGTGGTGGTTGATCGGTAGACCAGAAAGACCTGGGTTCTTGCCCCACCTCCGCCACTGTTGGGTCTTTGGCAAGACCCTTAACCCTTCCTGCTCCAGGGGCATTGTACAATAGCTGACCCTGCGCTCTGACCCCCAACTTACTTAAGGTGGGGATATGCGATGAAAACATTTTACTATATGTTTTGTTCTGTACAATCATGTATGTGACAAAATTGAATACCTTTCCCTCTTACTATGCCTTTAGTTTCAGTATCTTTTAGATTTGCTGTTCTAGTGAATTCCTTTTAGTTCCAGACCAAAGAAACCAAACAAGTGTGAACATTCACACTAACATCAGGAAACGAGGTTTGAAGTGTTCCAATTCATCCCAAGGGTGATCAGTGGTGTTAAGATCAGGGCACTGTGCAGAACACCATGTTTTAATTGAGTTCAGGGTTTTGTTCATTGTCATGCCGGAACATTGTTGAAGTCTTAGTTCCAGTGAAGGAATAATGCTTAGTGCTTCCAAATTTGTAGCAACCACATATGAATCTGATGGTCAGGTGACCACAAACATTTGGCATTATAACCTAATTGTAAATATTTTTTTATTTAAATAATTTAAAAAAATAATTCAGAAGGTATATTATTTTATCACTATAGTCTCAATGTATGCTATAAAAACTTTAAAGTCTATTAGTATGATACAAATAATTCCATTATAAAGATCAGAATGTAGACAGTTTCTACAGTGCAAAAGGAGAAGGTCATTGTAGATAAAGGACACTGCTTTGTAATCTGTACTACTTTGTTGCATATCTTATTTTATTTGGGTAGTTTTCATCCAACATGTGGAGGGAGCACAGCTAAACTCCTATGTGTTGTAAAGAATTGTGTTTTCTTCGCCAGTCTGTCAACACATACCAGTCTCATTACGTCCTACCTGTCTTCAGCTCTCCAGCTAATCTGTTACAGAGCAGCAGTCAGGAACAGAGCACTGGGTTAATTTATCCCAATTTATATGGCTTCTTCAATTTCAATCAGCTACAATAAACCTCTTTACTTTTATGTTCATCAACTGTTTTTTTTATTAGATTATTGAAATTTATTTATTAAGGAATGTATGTAATACTATATAGTTTGTATTATATTTCTGAATGGGCTGTTTAATAAATAATTGATAACAGATTACTGATTGGGGGTATAAAACCTTGAGTCGTCGTCTTGGCAACTACGTTGTCAGGGCGATGACGTATTATTTAAGGGCACGTGACAGCAAGCGCAGGTAAGGGTAATTGTTTATGTGTGGCGTTCTTCGGAAGATTGTGTTTTTTGGATTACTTGGACTTTGTACATGCTTCTGGACTTTGGTTACTGTTTTGTATGTATATTCTCGTGTCTATTCTTACGTGTACGTGTTTAGTCTTCTGCGTCTTGTTCTCGTGTTTTGTTTGTTTTCGCCTCGTATTTCACTGTATATATATTCTGCCCCCTCACATCATTAAAATCACCTCCTTCACTGCATTATGGATCCAGCCCTTTTCTCTATGCTTGTGGCGCCGTTACAGAATTACCCACCCTCTAAGGATCCAGCGGGAAGGAATACCATTTTGAACTCTTTTCTCACGCCGTTCAGTAAAGACTTTTGTCTGCGCGTTTAGCCGCGCTAGCGCTAGCATTTGATGCTAGTGATGCTAACCGGCTTGTCACCGCTGTCCAGCTGCACACTCTAGCGGTTCAATCGCTGATCGGACAGGGTGATCTACTGACACGAGCACTAGCGCCTACGGGTAAGCACCGAAAGACCCCTAATAAGTTTAACGGCAATCCGGAAAGTTGTCTGTCGTTTATTGCCCAGTGCCGCCGCTATTTTTCACTTGCTCGATTTTTCCCAACGGAAAGGGCTAAATGCGAGTTTTTTTGGGTGACGAGGCTCTACTGGCTATAGTGGCGGTCTGGGAATTTTACTGGCTACAACCCGTGGATATTACACACTTTCTGCGCTGGATTACCGAAAGCTTTTCCGGACCACCTGAGCCCTCAGCGTTTGCATCTGAGCCCTCAACGTTTGCATCTGAGCCCTCAGCGTTTGCATCTGAACCCTCAGCGTTTGCATCTGAGCCCTCAGCGTTTGCATCTGAGCCCTCAGCGTCTGCATCTGAGCCCTCAGCGTCTGCATCTGAGCCCTCAGTGTCTTCGCCTGTGTCTTTGCCAGTGTGTTCATCTCACCAACTTTTGACTGTGTCTTTTGTGTCTCCTGTGGTGGCTCTCTCTGTCCCCCAGGGTCCCTCACCGTCCCTCCAGAATCCTCAGTGTCCCCTTTGGTTCCCTCAGGGTCCCCTTTGGTCTCCTCTCTGTCCCCTCAGGGTCCCCTCTGTCCCTCCTCTGGGATCCTTTGATCTTTTCTGAGCTCTCTCGGCCCCCTTCTGCCTTTTCTGAGCTCTCTCGGGCCCCTTCGGCCTTTTCTGAGCTCTCTCGGGCCCCTTCGGCCTTTGCTGATTTCCCTGAGGCCCCTTCGGCCTTTGCTGAGTTTCTCGAGGCCCCTATGGCCTTTGCTGAGTTTCTCAAGGCCCTACGGCCTTTGCTGATTTCCCCGAGGCCCCTACGCCTTTGCTGAGTGTCTCGAGGCCCCTGTGGCCTTTTTGGAGCTCTCTCAGGCCCCTTTGGCCTTCGCTGAGTTTCCCGAGGCCCCTTTGGCCTACACTGAGCCTTCTAGGGCCCCTTCGGCCTACACTGAACTTTCTAGGGTCCCTTCGGCCTACACTGAGCCTTCTAGGGCCCCTTTGGCCTACACTGAGCCTTCTAGGGCCCCTTCGGCCTACACTGAGCTTTCTAGGGCCCCTTCGGCCTACACTGAGTTTCCTGAGGCCCTTGCGGGTCCCTTTGAGTTTCCTGAGGCCCCTGCATGCCCCTCTGAGTTTCCTGAGGTCCCTGCGGGTCCCTCTGAGTTTCCGGAGGCCCCTGCATGTCCCTCTGAGTTTCCTGAGGCCCCTGCAGGTCCCTCTGAGTTTCTTGAGGCCCCTGCGGGTCCCTCTGAGTTTCTTGAGGCCCCTGCGGGTCCCTCTGAGTTTCCTAAGGCCCCTGCGGCCCTTACTGAGTTTCCTGAGGCCCCTGCGGCCCTTACTGAGTTTCCTGAGGCCCCTGCGGCTCTTACTGAGTTTCCTGAGGCCTCTTTGGCCCTTACTGAGTTTCCTGAGGCCTTTTTGGCCCTTACTAAGTTTCCTGAGGAATTTTTGGCCCTTACTGAGTTTCCTAAGGACTCTTCGGCCCTTACTGAGCTTTCGCAGGCCTCTTCGGCCATTACTGAGCTTTCGCGGGCCTCTTCGGCCATTACTGAGCTTTCGCGGGCCTCTTCGGCTATTACTGAGCTTTCTCGGGCCTCTTCGGCCATTACTGAGCGTTCTCGGGCCTCTTCGGCCATTACTGAGCTTTCTCTGGCCTCTTTGGCCATTACTGAGTTCTTTCGGGTCCCTTCGAGCCCCTCTGAGTGTCCTCTGGACCCCTCGGGTCTTTCTGTGATTCCACGGGCCCCCTCGGGTCCCTCTGATACCCCTTCATCCCTACCTGAGTTGCCCAGGGCAAGACGGAATAGCCACGAGTTAGTCTCACGGTGGCTTGGAAGCCTCGTCCCGACCACATGACCTTATACTTCTGGATGGTGCAGGCCCCATTGTTGTTTCTTTTTTTGGACTCCAAGAGGCGTCCTTTAGAGCGGGGGGTTCTGTAAGGATATGAACGAGACCCCGCCCCTCATAGGTCAGCAGGCTGACGAAGCCCTGCCCCCACACTGCGCTAGCTGTCATTTTTGTACAGACATGTTTGGCGTCGTCGTCTTGGCAACTACGTTGTCAGGGCGATGACGTATTATTTAAGGGCACGTGACAGCAAGCGCAGGTGTGGGTAATTGTTTATGTGCGGCGTTCTTCGAAAGATTGTGTTTTTTGGATTACTTGGACTTTGTACATGCTTCTGGTTACTGTTTTGTATGTATATTCTCGTGTCTATTCTTACGTGTACGTGTTTAGTCTTCTGCGTCTTGTTCTCGTGTTTTGTTTGTTTTCACCTCGTATTTCACTGTATATATATTCTGCACCCTCACTTCATTAAAATCACCTCCTTCACTGCATTATGGATCCAGCCCTATTTCTCTATGTTTGCGGCGCTGTTACAATACAAATAAAACTCTTTGTTTGTCAAAGCATTGTTGCAAAGTATTGTTTGCCCAGTCTATTGCACATTCTAAGCATTATTTAATATCTGTATTTATTGGATCTGTTTAATGCTACTGTAAGGAATCACACCAAGCCCCTCCCACATGTTTAGCGTCTTCGTCCAGGATTCGGTCGCAGGGGCGATGACGCATTATTTAAGGCAATGCCCCACTGTGTGAAGCGCGGATCATTAATTCAATGTTCGGACTGTTTTACAAAAGAAGGTCATCATGTTGATCCCTTGGACCTTATTGTGCAAGATTGTGATTTTGTTTATCAATGTTTTAGTTCGCGTCTGGTTAGCAAGTGCACCAAGATTTAGTTTCAATTTGTTTGCTAAGCCTCTGTTAATAAAATGTGTTTATTGCAACATGTCCCCTGCAGTTCATTACAGAAATGTCCACTTGTAGCAAAGATATTGTGTCTGTTTTTGCAGATCGCGTCTGTAATTGTTTTAGTTGTTTTATGTTCCCTTATCTATATTTCTGTTTGCTCTGAGTTCCTGAATCTCTTTCTACTTCTTTTGCTGTTTATTTCTGTCGCCATTCCTATCCTTCTATGTACCTCTTTTGGTTTTGGTCAGTCTCCATCGCTGTTGCTGTCTGTGTCTCAGTGTTATCCCTGTCTCTATCGGCTGTCTTTTCTGCTTTGGTTTCTCTCCCTGTTGCACTCTCTGGTCTACTCCCTCTTATGGTTGTCTTTCCTGTTCAGTTGCTACCTGGTGTCTGACCTTATCTCAGCTTCCCTCGTGTCTCTATGCGCGCTTCCTGTGTTTCTGTGCACACACATTCCCTGTCTCTGTTCTGGGGCGCGCTTGCCCCTGTCTCTGTTCCACCCCGTACATGCTCTGTGTTCTCCCCAGGCCCGCCTGTTCTGTATTCTTCCTAGATCCACCTACTGTGTGTTCTTCCCAGTCCCGCTTGTTGCCCGTGATCCCTGTTGCCTTCTCACTTTTTTCCCTTGTGTTTTGTAGAATCGGGATAAATTTGTGTTTGAATGGAGATCTGCTTAGTTTTGTATATTTAGAGAAGTTTTGATTTGAAGTTTTGATTTGATTGTTCAATTTTGTTTTGAGGCGTCCTTTATAGGGGTGGGTGATATAAGGAATCAGACTACGACCCTCCCAAATGTTTAGTGTCTTCGTCCCAGATTTGGTTGTCGGGGCGATGGCGCATTCTTTAAGGCAACGCACCACTCTGTGAAGCGCGGATCATTAATTTAATGTTCAGACTGTTTTACAAGAGCTTAATACTAGCCAAGGTCATCGTGTGGATGACAGCTTATTGTGCTGATCGGGATTTTGTTTATCAATGTTTCAATTCGCATCTGGTTAGTAAGTACACCGTGATTTAGTTTTACTTTGTTTGCTAAGCCTTTGTTAATAAAACGTGTTTCCTACATTGATTTTGTTTCCTGTAGTTCGTTACAGCTACATGCTTTAACACAATTTTAACACAATTCAAGATTCTTGAATCTGCCTTATTCTGCAGACTTGTATGCAATAAACATGCTACAAAATGCATTGTAGCTCACCTGGCTCCTCACACTAGCAAGGATAATGCTAGCAGAGTGTGCCCTTTGTTAAAAGTTCTTTTTTTATAGCAATAGGATGTTTCTTTGAAGAAAACACATTAAAAGAAAAATAAATACTCAGTTATTACTAATAAAAATTACATGCTAAAAATAAATACATTTTAAATTAATTACATTTTTAATTTAACATCTAACATGTATGCATAGACCTGAATGTCATCCTGAAAGCCACCAATAAACAGCTCTTGTTGCAAAACAATCGGCTGCTTTAATAGTGTCTAAAACGTTAAGCACGAGCTTTGCATGCACAATAGGAAATTTTAAAAATGACAGAAAGCTTTCCACACCCCCTCCTTGGATGCTGTACCTACCACTGAGAATGACAGCTGGTATTCTTCGAAGATTTTGTACTGAGAAAAAAAAGAACAAAAATGCATTTTTCAAAACAATGTGCTATAACAGGATGACAACTAATAGTAGTAGACACCTTGATAATGAGAAAAACAGAAACCATTTTTGTCATGTGAACTCACAGATTTCACTGAGCTTCATAAAAGTTTCATAAAAATTGGGCGCTTTCAGGAAAGTTTACCTTGTCCTAAACTCCTGTCTGTACTTATTTAGTGATTTTGAGGCAGAATAAATTAAAAACAATGTTATTTCAATGGCACTGCATGATGAAAGGTTAATGGTTACCATTCCTTTACAGTGTTTGTTCATTATCCAAATGCCAAACTGGCTAAGTTTTAATCAACACTTTCCTCTATGCATGGGAGTTAAGTTGCTTGATCTTGAATACGTTCATTAGATTCCTCATGTTTTATTTAAGCAATCAGCCTGCAATCTACTCCCATTCACATTGGTAAGTGGTTGCTTTGATCCAAAAACAAGAGCACAGAATGATATGTATGATGATGATGCTTTAGCTGTGTGAAGCCTCTCCCAGACTGTGATGGCTTGTTCAGCTGACGATGGGTTTGCCATGGGTGAATTTTATAAATATGTTTTATCAGAATTCATTGGCTATAGATTTTTTTTGTATTCAGAATAGTATGTGGTATGGAATAAAATCTGCAATTTTTTGTTTGTTTGAACTTCACTTAGACTTTGTAGCTGTTCAGATTAGCTCTCCACTCTATAGATCAAAACAAGCATACATTGATATAATTTCCTGTATTCTAGACCTGACCCTAAACTTTGGGAACTAAAACAAATGGCTCAGATATTGTAGTGCAATATTGAACTGTTTCGTTTGTCTGTTTAGGTGGATGGATAGCAAATACCAGGAATACTGAGTGCAAGGTGTGAAATCACACAAGATAAGATGCCAGTGCTTCACAGCATTTCATAAACATGCGCACACACACACACACACAATGTACCTAGTGTATGTGTATGTTTTACTTAGTGTGTGTATTTACCTAGTGTACATATTTTGGGAAGGGGGACAGAAATTGCATGCTCTCAACAAAATGATCCCCAAATGCATTTGTGTATTTTTTAGTGTTATTGTCTTACAGTTCGCATTAGTATGTAATGCTTCTTGTGTAACTTCTGGTCATGTTATAGAATAGAATAGAATAGAATAGAATAGAATAGAATAGAATAGAATAGAATAGAATAGAATAGAATAGCTCTAAGCTCTAAGGTAGGATTAATCTGAAAAACCCAGTTTCTGGTGTTCTACATTGTTTTTTGTAAGCAGAAGAAAAATGATTATTGAGTGTCTTGAAAATGAAAGTACAAATAAATAAATCAATTATTTAATATCTTAAGCTGCAGCTTAAACATTTCAAAGTTTATGCAGCATACCATTGGTTAACAAAAAAAACTTGACCAATAGCAAAGTTATAATATTATAATTATAATATAATATAACAGCACATTGTAATGCAGCTAAAAAAATAAAAAATATATGGAAAATTATATTGCCCTTTCCTAGAAATGCATACAAGGAGTATAAAATAATAACTTTCATATCCGCATTATGTTAGCTGGTTGGCAGCTGTTGAAAAAAATGCAATTCATTTTGTATTGCTGCAGGACACTACTGGATCCCAAATGAAGCATGTCTTCTATTAGACCCCTAAAGAAACAAACTAATAGCCTGAAAAGACTTGCCATTTGTAATGTGGGTATAATTCATATGATTCATTAACCAGAAATGGAAAATGTAGTATATTCTGATTAAAAATGTCCTGGGGGAAATTTACACTGATTCCATTTTGAAATCTTCTACTGCCTGAACAAACTGAATGGGATTTGCTGATCGGACATGTCATTTGCTTGTCCATCGCATGCAATTAAATGAAAACGGATTGATATCATTTTTTTGTCGCTTAATGTCTGTTAGTAACTACAGGGCATAGTGTACACATGATCACGATGCATGTACACATAGTGTACACATGATCACGATGCATGATATAAATATAACTATATTTATATATAGATATATAAACAATAGTCGTTGATATTCTCCTGTGACTAATTGAGACTAATTGTCAGATGTTTCTGCCATTTGTCTGAAGGATAATTGCCATCCTTTGCCATAGTTCACCTTGCCCAGCTTCCTTGCAGCAAGGTATCTTAGATGCAATGTCTTTGTAAGTGTGTGTGTGTGTGTGTGTATCTGTGTGTGTCCATCTGTGCGGTGTAGCTTGTGGTCCATTTATCAATGTGCCCATTGAAATACTATGTATCCACATCACAAAGCAGCCTTTGTTACCTGAAAGATCATTTGTTAATTACACAGCATGGCCTATCTATGTAAACCATGCATCAATGCTTTTTTAGTAAACACCATCAGGTCAGAGCCAGAAAAGGATAAACTTTCACATGTCTTTTGAAGGACAGAATCACTATGATTATTATGTATGGCTTTATTTATTTATTTTTTTCTAGTTATTAATTACTGATAATTTTGCTAATATTCTGATACACCATTCACCAGAAACTATTTTCTTACATGTGCATGCTTGTGTGAAAGTGTACATGTCTTACAAGTTCAGTAACTACATTACCACAATCAATGTCTGCTAGACCTCAATAACTGTTAACCCTATTACATGCTTTAATTGCACATACATATGAATTGCATGCTCTCATGCCATATTAATTACTGTATACTTACAATTAAGCTGGTCAAGTCAATGACCTTATTTCTGACAAGAAGCTATATCTGGCACATAATTAATATGGAAAAACAAAAATGTTGTTTGATTGCAACAACACAGCCTCTAAATTAGTCCTTCAGCCGAGACAGTGCAACCTCCATTTTTAAAGCAGTTCTCAAGTGTTTGTTTCCTGTTGTTGGATTACCTTTCAGATTAATTAAGCGATACATTTCAACCACAGTGCATCCTCATACGTGTTAAAGAAAATTAGTCTTTCACAAATGTATAGGAAGTATCAGAAGTATATGACTATACCTATCTGGCCAAATTTTTATGGCTCTTCTGATACATTTAAAGGATTTCTGGGACAATGGCAGTGGCTTCTTGAGGATATTACAAAATATTTTTGTTTCTTCTTAAAATACTTTGCTGAAAGCATCTGCAAAGTATTTTATTGAGTATCCAGCTGGAGGACAAATCTCAGCCCTCCATTTGTTCCATATGAACACTTTCATTTATTTCCATGACTGTAAGGCTTGAGTATTCCATCATACCATCACGCTGCTAGTCAGATAAATGCCAGAAGCCATGCAAGATTGTTTAGTTCAGGTGACACCTGCTGAGTGACATCATCAACAGAGACTGAGTGTACTTCTACTGCAGGCAGTCTGGTCACTTTTGTTGGTCTTGTCTCTAAAAACCTACATTCAGTCTCCAACTGCTCATTCCGGTTTCTTGTTGACAATTTTCTGAGCTTCTTGTTGCTGGTGATGGCTGTAACGATCCTGTAGTGGACAGAGTAGTCGAATCCATTTTGCAGAGTATGTAAAAGTATTTATTTGGGTAAGGGAAGGGGAAGGCAAACAAATCCAAATCGTAATCCAAGAAGAGAAGTCAAGTACAAAGCACCAAGTCAAAAATCCAAAAGGCAGTTCAAACATATAACAGGTAGATCGCTTAGTAAGGCCTAGGGCAACAATACTTCCCAGAGAACCACCTGTTTATATAAGTGGGCCACGCCCTAATGGCTGATACAGGAAATTAAATGCTAAAACTCAGGCGAGGGCGCCCTCTGCAGGCGGAAAACCCAGTCCTCACAATGGCACTCTCTCACATCTTTACTGTTGATTCACTGGGTTTTATTCAAAAAGATGAATAAATCCACCCTGTGACCCTGAATTAGAGAATAAGCGAGAAAGAATATGAATGAATTAATGAATGTATAAATAAATTAATAAATGTTACTTTAATAAAGATTTTCAACAGTATAAAAAATAATGCATTAACATCCTGATTTATCCTCTTGACATAAACTCATACATTCATTCATTCATTCATTCATTCATTCATTCATTCATTCATCTTCTTACACGCTTATTCTATAATTCGGGGGTCTGCCGGTGCCTATCTCAGCGCACATAGAGCGAGTGGTAGGGGTACACACTGGACAGGTTGCCAGTCCATCGCAGTTGACATAAACATGGAACATGGAACTGAATTAAGATAAAAAAAAATATCAAAAAAAGATAAAAGTGAAAAATATTTTAACATAAACAAACCATATTATTCAATGATTGAAACTTAGAACAATATTAAAACACAGTTTTAAAAGTGTTTTTAGGATGCACAACTGCACAGTCTTTGTCCATCTGCTCTTGTGTAATTAACATGCCAAATAAAGGGTGTAAGCAAAATTGCATAAAATTGCAAACTGAATGCATGTATTGTGCACATGAAATTAGATGTGTGTGTGTGTGTGTGTTCGGGGATGGGGGGGTTTTGTGAAAATACTACATCTTACCAGGAGGAGTAATTATAGAAATTAGAAGGTTGTTCTAGAAAGTCGTATTCAGCGCAGCTGCCTTCCGTTTAGACACTTCCTTCTTTCTCAAGTACCTTTGCCCTAATTAGCCAATTGTATATGAGCTCAAAGATTTCTCTCTAAAGTAAACCATCACTAATAGCCGCGGAAACTATACATTTTCCAACCACAAGGATTTTCCTCTTGATACGATGAGTCAATTTTGCTCTCAAAGTTGTATATGCCAGGTTGTCAGGCATTAATTTTCTTTCACATCTGCTCCAAAAAGCTCTAAATAGCATTCGAGCATTTGCTGCTCTCTGCACAGACTCAGCTTTACCAGCTGCAAATGTATGTATACCATATGAACCATGCTGTGAAGTGGCTCAGTAAACTACATGCAAAGGTAAACATACATCCTTGACCTTTAGCTTTTGCCTTTACCCCTGACTCAAACTATTTATAACATATAATTAATTCATTCATACATCTTCTTGTCCACTTAATCCATAATTCAGGGTCACAAGGGTCTGCTAATGCCTATCCCAGCTCACATAGGGCGAGAGGCGGACGGATCTCAGGACCCTGGACGGATCTCAGGACCATCTCAGGGCCATACATAGATGAACAACCACTCACACACACACACACACATTCACTCCTAAGGACAATTTAGAATCACTATCAACCTAATCTGCATGTTTTTGAACTGTGAGAGGAAACCCATGCAAGTGCGGGGAGAACATGCAGAAACATACAGAAAGATCCTCGGCCCAGGATTCGAACCCGGGACCTTCTTGTTGTGTTGGTGCTATGTCTGTTGGTACTAATGTTGGTACTATGACTGGTAAAGGGAGAGAGTGAGCTGATATGATTGAGTGTAGAAAGGTGGATGTGTTGTGTGTTCAGGAGACCAGGTCTAAAGGCAGTTAAACCAGGAACATTGGTGGTATATTTCAACTGTTTTATCACAGTGTAGATGGAAATAGAAATGGTGTAGGTGTAATCCTTAAGAAAGAGTACATTGAGAGTGCGATGGAGGTGAGAGTTTCTGATAGCGTGATGAAAGTGAGGCATGATGGTAAATATCAGCGTTACAAGTAGGTTGTGTGACGGAGAAAAAGGTAAGATTCTGGAGTGAGTTATATGGAGTGGTAGAGAGTGTAGCTAGACATGAAAGATTGGTGATAGGAGCGGACTTCAATGGTCACGTTGGTGAAGGG
>JAOTRA010000035.1:8453821-8465018 GCA_026260255.1 Pseudolaguvia tuberculata
GCGCAGCAGACCCCCGTGACCCCGGATTCGGGAATAAGCGGGTAAGAAGATGAATGAATGAATGAATGAATGAATATGTTGCTGACTGTTCCACAGACCGTATCATTCACCTGACCTATATAAACACTGCTGTGGCTAAAAGAACACACATCGCCACAGCCACACTTGGGGCTAAAGTGCAAATAGGGACTTTTTTTTAAAAAGCTGATGGTGGTGAGTCAACAAACATATGTCCAGTAGTGTACCGTGTCCACATCAACGTCGTCGCAGGTGTGCCCAGCTTTCCCAGAGAGGTTTGACAGTGACCTTAAATTATGCATTTGTGAGGCAATGCCGTGCTTATATTAAGGTACGGCATTGTAAATATCTACATGATTTTTCCATATTTAAACCCATGCCTCAACACGGACGTAGACTATTTTTTCCCTCAGCTTCTCAGGATTTATACACTGGACACTGCTGAGGAGATCTATTGGTTCAAGGCTAAGAGGATGTGTGAGCCTAGTTCCTTGGAGGAATAGGATTGCTAGGGACACTCATTGGAGGAAGACCATGCTGCTCCCTGGTAGAGTAGAGTCGTTGGCTGAGGTTCCATGCAGCGGATAATCAGTTGGGTTCTACTAGGGCAGCTTGTTTTATAAGGGCTTTGGCCATTAGTCTCGCCAGGCAGGGCTCCAGCCATTTCTCCGTCACCAGTAATACCTACTGTTTTTGTTTCATTATCTGTAAGGACTATGCCTTTGGAGGACCGCCTGCAGAGGGAGCCCTCGCCCGAATTCTAGGAATCTACTTCCTGGTTGAGTTAAGTGGGCGTGGGCTGCCTATATAAACAGGTGGCCTCCTAAGGCTAATGGTGAAGTATTGTTGCCCTAGGCCTTGCTAAACATTTTTGTTCTACTTCGGATTGTATTACTCTTTGGATTTTTGACCTCTAGCTTTCTACATGACTACTCTTTTGGATTCTGCTTTGGACTTGTTTGCCTTCCCTATTCCTTTCCCAAATAAATTGGACTTTAAACTCTGCATTATGGATTCTGCTGCTTTGTCTACACCCGGGCTGTTACATTATCAGGCTTGTTGGGCAACATACATGGTCCTGAACCTCCTGTTTTGTTGGTCTCTTTCTTTCTCTCTTTGCCTTTGTCTGATCATCTTTCTGTTTCAATCTATCCCCGTTTACCTACATGTTTTTGTTCCAGTTTAGTTTCCCGTTCTAGTCTGTTTCTGGGCTTTATATCTCTGAGTCTGTATCTAGTAAGGTCTCTTCCTCTCTGTCACTGTTCCATCCTCTGTCTCTGTTACTCTGTGTTTCTGTTTGAATCTGTCTCTCTGCCCGTTTCTGTCCTCATTTACATTTGCTTTTGTTCTTTTTCCTGCCCCAGTTGTGTTCAGTCTCATTCCTAGTTTGTCTTCTCTCATGTTCACTCCTGTGTCTTTGTATTTACTTCTGTTTTCACTCCTGTCTGATTTCCTTCTCTTTGCTACTTTGTCTCGGGTTCGGTTGGTTCCTGTCTCATCTTCTGTTTGTGTCTGTTTTGTCGGTCTCTGTTCCCTGTGCTCTGTCCAATCCTGCATGACGTTGTTTCTGTTGATTTATTGTTCCTTCTTTTCTACTGTTCCCGTTCTTGTCACGGTCTATCTCTGTTCCTCTCTGTCCCGGTCAGTCCCTGTTCCAGCTCTCGTCTATGCTTTGGTCTAATTTCTATTTCAGCCTCTATCTTCTTGGGTTTTCTTCCCTTTTACAATTCCTTGCATTGTCTTTGTTTCAGTTATCAGTGCTCCATTCTTGGATGTTCCTGTTTTTGTTCTGTTCTAGTTCGCGTTTGGTTTCCAGTTTCTTGTTACTTTAGCTTTTGTCTCTGGTTTGCCTTTTGCTGCTGTTCCTGTGCTTTGTGTGTGGGTGATTTGTTAGGCTCTGGTTTCTGTGTGAGCTTTCTTTGTGCGTGCTTTCTGTCTTTTCGCAACATCTGTCGCTGGTTTACTTTTAGTTCTTGGTAGTGCTTACTACTTGGTAGCACTTAGTTTCTGGATGCGCTTAATTTCCAGATGAGCCTAGTTTCCAGATGCGCTTAGTTCCCGCCAGCTGCCTTCTGTGTTTTCAAGGTCAACCTGCTGCTTTCTATGTTTTCCAGATCCACCTGCCTTAAACTATGTTTCCCACCTCTGTCTCTGTATCAGTTTTTGTTTCTGCTCCAGTCCTCCATTCCCTGTATTTTGTATTTCCAAGTTTCGCTTTTGGCTATGTCCAGTTTGTGTTTTGTTACGTTTTTAAAATTTGCCATGTTTGAGACTGGTATGGTTAAATTTGTTGGTTTTGTTTTGTATATTTACATCTATCTTGTATATTTACTTTGTATGTTTTTGGTTTTCCCTGTCAGTTTGTTGCCCCATGGGATGCCATGAGGCGTTCTTTAGAGGGAGTTATGTCAGAAGCCGGTCTACTTCCTTCCAACATTGTTAACCGTCTTTGCCTTGGATTGGTTGTTGAGGCGATGGAGGATTACTTAAGGAGACGTGTCATTCACTATGGCGCGAATCATTGATGATGTTGTTGTGATTTTGTGATGTGTATGTCGTATGAGCTATTGTGTGCTGTTTAGAGGTTTGGGAGATTTGTCCTGTTTTGCTGCCGTTTAAGAAGATCGTGATGTTTTGGTTTACTTACATATGTAAAACTACTACTACTGGTTCCTCGTTCGCGCCCAGTCTTGAGTATTTGCTCTTAGCTTTGGTTTTCATTAGCATCATGCTATCAAGAAAGAGTGTGACTGCATTACTGGATCTGACTACCTCCAATTTATTACATCTGTAGTGCTGCTCTACCTAGATCGGAAGAGCACATGCATGTCTTTGATACAGCTTTTATTCATTAAGCCAGGAATTGTAATAATTTATTAATTCATTCAGTTCTATTCAGTTATTTTTACACAAATGCATAATGCCAAGTTCAAACAGGATTTTACACCCATGTAGAAACAGCACAAGTGTAAGGACCATGCTTTGGGAGGACCGCCTGCAGAGGGAGCCCTCGCCCGAATCCTAGGAATCTACTTCCTGGTTGAGTTAAGTGGGCTGCCTATATAAACAGGTGGCCTCCTAAGGCTAATTGTAAAGCATTGTTGCCCTAGGCCTTGCTAAACATTTTTGTTCTACTTCGGATTGTATTACTCTTTGGATTTTTGACCTCTAGATTTTTGACCTTGCTAAACATTGTGATTCTTTGAACTTGATGACTTTGATGTATTTGACCTTTGCTTGATTATTGACTACTCTTTGGATTGCCCCTTTTGGATTGTTTGCCTTCCCTTTACCCTTCCCAAATAAAAACCTGATATTACTGCATTCATGGATTCCTCTTTACCTACAGCCAGAATGTTACCACAAGTAGGGCTGAATCAACTGCAAATGCAGCTAAACATTCTAGTATTTTGTAAGTACAGTGAAAGCAATCAACTCATTATATAAGATTATACAGTGGATTTAAAACTTTTTACAGTATGATTGCCTCAGCTTTAATGCCACTATAAAGCCACACAAAATGGGGTCTAATAATTAATTGACATTTATTTCTTTATTTTCCAAGTCATTTACATTTAAAAAAAAAGTTAAGTATTTAAAAAGTACCTTTTGACTGTTCTATGTCTTGCAATAAGCAATTGTTCATTACAGGACTGTTTTACTATCTGTATTGTACAGTGCAGCAGTGGTTGCCAACCTTTATCGCCTGAGACTACCTTTTTATTTTTATTTTAGGGCCATCCTGCAACCCAAAACGTACAATTTCAAGGGATCATGGATAACATTATTCCAAATGCTTACTGCTTAAAACTTAACACTTAACACTAATGTGACACATATACCCCTGTTGGGAGCCAATGCAGTAGAGTGACTGGTACAGTAGTTTATTTTGATCATTTCACTATAAAAAACAAAATCAAGCCTTGCTTTATCCAAGGAATTTGAATCTAATCACATTGTCTGTCAAATAATTTTTAACCACAATATATGTATCACAGACTGCCAAACTGCAAAAGAAGCCTTCTTTACACTGCTTGGATTTTCAGATTTTTTCATAGTACCTTTCTATAGTAACGTGCACTCCCAAATAACTCTAATTACAAAAAAAATAATAAGATTTAATTGTATGTAAGTTTAGGTCTAAACTAAGACAAATATAGTATATGGTTCAGGCAGCAATGCATATATCTTTTTATAATATATTTATGACCTAAAAAGACAAGGGATAAAATCATGCATAATATGCCACACTGCTTAGATTTGTGTAAAAATGTTTTATAGTAAGTAGAGTTCTCACCTTTTCCAGGCCATCTTCCTTCAGGTTAACAATGTCTAAGTCAAAATCTGTTCTCAAGCCAGTGGTCTTGTTGAAACACAAACGTCCTGTCAGGCCATCCCACTGAGACTGCATATAAAGAGAGAATTTATCGAAGCAGACTCACTCAGTAAAAGGTACATGCCAGCACACCTGACTACAATTATATTTCTTTTTTAACTATGCTTTACATTCAAGTGCTTCATCAGCCATGATCTCAGCTGTAATTATTGGCTATTTCAGTCACACTGCTTGAGAGAAAAAACAAGAAAGATTTTACATGGCAACCTATAAATCGCTTTGTTACTGCTAACACTAACCCATACTAATAAGACCGACACCAGGCCCAAAAGGAAGTTTTTTACATGATGATGACATTTATTCTGACTCAGTTATGACACTTTCCACATGACTCTGTAGCCCTCACTTTAGTTTCTTCAAAAGCAAAGCAATACTCTCCAGTTCTCCAGATCTGCTTATTATGAGTCACAATCTCTTGTGAGTCAAAATAAAAGCTTATGTCATTTCCACTTGTGAGTAAAATGCAGTTATGCATGCTACTGAAAAAGTACAAATACTTTTTTATTACATCAAATTTAAGTAGGAGAGAGAAAGGAAAAAAAATAAAATGCTCTTGTTCTATTCTGATGTGTTTCAGATGCAGACAATAAAGCTACAATGCTTAACATTGCACGATTTAGACTGGTAATTAACAAGTAATATATTCTAAATTTCATTTAAATAACTTAAGGAGCTGTAAATGTGAAATATAGTGAATTGGAATAAGGGTTGCCCCAGCCTTTGAAGTAATTACCTCCTTAATAAAGCTCATGAAGCGCCCACCAAACCTCCAGGGCTTGTGGCGGTGACACTGCAGTGAGTTGACTGTCATCTGTGGAGCATGCTGGTAGGAGACGGATACAATGTGGACTGCATCATATGTCAGAGCAGCATCTGTCTGAAATAAAGCAGTACACTATTTCAGCTGACATGGGCAAATACAGCAGTGCATACAGCTGACTAACAGGTCTACTTCTGCACCATTATCAGTGGTGCATCAAAGTGCATGTAAGGGGTAAAGAATGAAATAAAAACAAATTCTGTCAAGTACTGATAGAACACAACTCAATACACACCAGGTGTTGTTGTTTTCCTTTTCATTCCCTAGTAAACAACAGGTTTTTAAAAATTATTTATATCATATGCTCCTATGGATAGAGCTTAAGTAACTGGAACTGTTATGTTTAGCAAAGGATTTTATCTTTATGGCCTTTTATAGCAAGTAATTAAAGTGTCAGTGTTTGTGCTATTAATAGTTAGTCCATCGTAGGGCAACAACCATTCGCACACATATTCACGCCTATGGACAATTTAGAAACACCAATCGACCTAATCTACATGTTTTTGGACTGTGGGAGGAAACGGGACTACCTGGAGGAAACCCACGCAAGTACGTGGAGAGCATACAAACTCCTTACAGAATGTTTGACAGCAACAGAGGTCCATCACCAAATGTAGCAACGTAAAACTTTGTCACTAAAATGTACTTGAGTAACAGTAAAAGTACTTATTATTAAAAATACTCAAAGTAAGCATTACCAAAAGAAATTGTGTAATTTAATAGTACTATTTGTTAGTTACTAAATCTAGATATATAGATCTACAGCATAGAAAAGATGGCAGTTCATAATGTTTAGGCTTCAATCTCCTTATTGTTCTTATTATTAGAGTGAAATATGAGAAAAATCTGAGATAATTATTGTCTTTCAAGAACCTCTGCAAAATTATGGCATCGTTTGTTATTTAGCACAATTTTTCTGCTGTACATACATTGAGCATGTTTTCCTTTACCAGAAACAATTAAAGAATAAATTGCTACAAACAACAACAGATAAAAATGGAATATACCGTCATAATTCCTTCCAACAGACCAGAGTCAGGTTTAGGAGGGATCTGCTTTTCTGTGGACCATTTTTCCACAATTGAAGCCACTTGAGGATTATCAACATTCAGGATTCGAAAACCAGTCATATTGACACCACAAAAACGATACGGCTCTAAATTGATAGCCATGAGATCCTGAAAGGAGGGGTAGAAACAGAAAGAAAGGACAAAGGAGAGAAAATCAGAAAGCATCTTGATCCAGGGTTGAATTGAAGCTTGTTGTTGACTCTTTGTCTCATAATAAAGAAAGTGATATAGAAAGGGTGAAAAGACAGGCAGAAGGAAAATGAAGGACATTTAGGATTTTCTGGGAAGCTAGAATATAAAGCAGAGGTCGGGAACCTCTTTGACTCAGAGAGCCATATATTTGGAAACGTATTTCAGTGGGAGCCATATAATATATTTTTAGACTGATACAAAAGAAGGCGTTTTCCTGTTTACCCAGCATCGGCTATCGTAGTCTATTATCATCCAAATAAAATAATGGAAATTAAATAGATTAACGAAGATCGGATCCATGTTGCAGGTAACACGTATTTATTGACACTATATTGCCAAAATTTCTTATTGTCACAAATTTATTTACATTTTGATATTTTATTAGCACGACTCTAATAGTAAGACTTATATGCTGATGATCAAAGCTATTTTATGCTACTCAAATCATTAAATGCCCTGTGTTGGACTGGCGATCTGTCCTCTTACCCTATATGAGCTGGGATAGGCTCCAGCAAACCCCTGTCACCCCGAATTAGGGAATAAGCGGGTAAGAAGATGAATGAACGAATGAAATTAGTAAATTAATCTGGTGTTTAAATAATCAAACAATAAGATGAATGACTGCGCCGGATTATTAAGTAGTAATAGTATTGTAATTTATGCATTTGCAAAACATGGACAAAATGATCTAGTATTTAGAGTAATGTTATTTATCTAGTAATAATGTCTAAATTAAAGCTAATTACCAACCAACTAACAATTAAACAACAACCATTATAGTAATATTTAATTTCAATATTTGTTTTAATATAATTCATGAATAAGTGTTTTTACTACACATAAAAACAAACTTTTGTAATTGTTTTAATTGTATTAAATATACTATAAATAAATTTCTGCTTTGAAGTATTAAACTATAGTAAATCAAGTTACAGAATGCTGGAATTATTAACTGTACAAGAATATATACAGTATGTCTTTTTTTGACAAATGATGCTGTCATGCAAATATCGCTGTACAAACGCTGGGATGATTTATATTCAGACAGCGTTGCAGAATAATCCTTAAAGAGGGTACAATAAGCTTTTAGTCCAAGTGTCCCTGCTTTCCAGTTTGATACATCAGAAGCATTAAAAGGACACTTGAATTTCACAGGAAAGTCAGAGCTGGCATTTAAAGCGTGGAGTCAATGTATTATTGTAAACATTTGCTGGTTGAAATTGAAAGGGCAATTGAATTCTACTTTAATAGCTTATGTATTTTAGCACCCATTCAATTCACAGCTTATGAAATAAATTGACCAAGTCACCATGACAAAAAATTTGTTAACATATATTCGGGGGTTATTTGCACGCGGATACTGGAGACGCCATTAAACTGTGTATTTATCAAATATATTTGCTATTATTGAGCAGTTCCATTGCCTACTGGTAATTAAAATCCATTCATCAAACACGTGTACGAAAATAAATGAGATTCAAACAGCTTGAACAAATGTGGAACATTACCAGAGTAGTGAAGATGTAGTGGTAGTACTCTGTCATCATTCCCATCATCTGGGCCTTGTAGTGCATCAGGGAAAAAGTGTACATGTGAATATGAAATAGAAGAGATAGAGAGAGAGAGATATTCAAATTCAAATTATTGTCTCCATTTTTCCATTTGTTAGTTTCATCATTCACATGCGCTCACTTCTCCTTGAAACTCTTATATTTTCCATGGTGCCCCTATTTCTTTATTAATCAAACTAATTATTAATTTATTCATTCATCTTTTTACCCGCTTATTGCCTAATTTGGGGTCACGGGGTCTGCTGGTGCCTATCCCAGCGCACATAGGACAAGAGGCAGAGGTACACCTTGGACGGGTCTAAACTAATTATTAATTAATAAACCGGTGCGGTGGCATAGTGGTCAGCACGGTCGCCTCACAACAAGAAGGTTCCGTGTTCGATTTTAGGGCCGGGCTGAGATGGCGACCTGTACAGGGTGCACCCCTGCCTTTCGCCCTATGTGCGCTGAAATAGGCTGCAGCAGACCCCCGTGACCTTGAATTAGGGAATAAGTGAAGATGAATTAATTAATTAATTAAACTATCAACCAACCACTAAAAGAATAAAATTTATATGGACTTTAGGAGCCGTTTGGTCTGTCTGTTCCTGTATTATTTACTTATATGGGTCCGTTCTAATTTATTCAGCCATCAAATCTTCTCTTCGTCCACATACATATATTGTTCTGAATTTTGAAGCAATATGTGATTTGGCCTTTCAGTTTCAGATTTGACAGTTTCGACACATCCTGTCCTGTCATATTTCCCATTTCCTTGTGTCCTAAAGGGAAATTCATGTAGTGACAGTTTAGGTGAAGCATACACAGACAGGCAGCCTGCAAAAAGGTGACCAAATTAAGGGTAATAGTATTCACTTGCTCATGTGTTGCAATATGAAATAATAAGGCCTTTGTTTTGACTTAAACAATAGGTGGTGTAAAATCTAAAAAGTGAGGGGTGAATAAGTTGAGTAAAGTAGAGTTTTGTGATTAATAAGGAAATATGTAGCTTAAAATGGTTGCAGTTTTAAGCTCCTTGCTTAGATGATAAAAGATAATGAAAAAATATTTTTTAGGAAATAACAATAATGTAGTTTGACAATTAGTATATACCCAATAAGTGTCAAGTCCTGAAAACTTAAAACTTCATCTACCACTTTTAAATCAATTCTACAGTTGGTAGTTTGTTTATATTTTGTTTTGTTTTTCCACACTCAAAAGCAAACAAGCTGACCTGTTTAAGAATCTGTGCAGCCATGATATGGCTACAGTCAAAGATGATACGGAACTCTCTGCTTCTTTTCATCTCCTTCAGCAAGGGGCGGGTGTCAGTGTTGTCTATGGGAAGTTGTCGGATTTTAAGTCTTATATTGTATCTGGATGGAGCCATGATCAACTCCTGGAGTCGAATCAAACCTGTACACGGGACACAAAAATAAAATTTATTATTAGTGATTCCAGATTAGAACCATAAGGGAATTGTATTTTAATACTGTTTCTTTTACTCAATAAATTTCAAATGTTGAATTACAGAAAAAGGTTTGTGTGTTTTGAGGGGTGTTTTATGTACCAAGAATAAATAACTTACCAGTGCTGTCATCATACACCACAGTGGCTGTTTTCCACTTTAGAAATTGTACAAGATCCAAAATGGCATAACTGAGGGAGGAGTAATCTGGGTACAAATTAGCATAAAATGTGTCTCTGTTGTCCATGGGGTGATGTTTCCACCGCACTTGAATGTGTGGAACTTCCAGTGCATTGCAGATAGACTGTACTGCATTCGATGAGGAGCTATGAGATGGCCCAAATATGGCCACCACGCCTAAAGACAGCTGGTCACAGGCTAACAAAAGTAGAGCACATGGTTAAGACAAAATAAACTATCTAATTGTATACATATATGTTTTTGTTCTAATACTTTTTTAAACATTTAATGGCATTGTTAGTCATTTTTAACTGTCATTTTTGACAATTTATAAGCATTAGCTTTGAGACATCTTCTCACTAAAACCTTATTGTAATCATTATCTGCTTTTTGCATTTGTCCCAGCAGTGTGTACTTATTCGCCATTTCTGACTAAGTGGACTTACCTTTCCTTGAAGCCTCAAAACTATCATAGATATTAATCCGTTGGATGTCATATGTTAATGTTGTGTTCGGCAATAATGTCCTGTTTCTGTTGATATTATTGACAGCAAATTTAAAGGCCAGCTCCTCCGCACTGACAAGTGAGACTGGTCCATCTGTTTGTTCAAAAATCCCTCCTGTAAACCAACAAACAAGACTATGTCAAAGCAGAACAATTCAATTTTGTTTCAATTCTGCCTCTACCTAAATTGTATAATTGTATTGTGGAAACTGTTTTGTGTGACAAGCCAAACACATTAAGCCACCACATTAGATTAGGGTATCCAGAGTCTGTGTTGTGAGCTCAAGCTTTTAAGGTCAGGGCAATAATGGAGACGAGGGCAGAAAAAAGTAAATACATTTTAAAAACTATATAAATGAAATAAATACTTTATGAAATAAAATACATTATAATGTGTTAGATATACACAGGAAAATACAGTGAGGGGAAAATGCTTTAATTCCATTCTTGATTTTGTATATTTGTTGAACAAAAATGATCAGTCTATAATTTTAATGGTCGTGTTATTCTAACAGTGAGTAACAGATTAACAAAAAACATTCATTAAAACACACTTTTGAAATGTTATAAATTCAATTGTATTTAATGAATCAAATAAGTATTTGGTCACCCATTATTCAGCAAGATTTCTGGCTACCCAATAAGCTTATATTACAAACAATATCTTAACGGAACCCTTTTAAAGGTGCTGCTAATCTCAGCTGTCATGCCTTCTCAGTCACCGCCTCACTCTCCTGAATACTAATCCTGCTCACCTGTCTCTCGTTCCAAGTCAATCAAGCATGCTACTTAAACCCACTCCGCTAACACTCTGCGTCCAAGCTCGTTCCTAGAAGCTAAATGCGAAAGACAATCTGATAACTCCAGTGATCGTTCTGTGTTTTCACGTGTTTCTGTTTATGTTCCCAGGTCCCAATCGTCTCTGCTGTGTCTGTGTCAGCGTCGGTGTCAGCATCTGTGTCTAAGTCACCTCTCCACCCCGATCTCGCACCTGCCCT
>JAOTRA010000035.1:8520469-8534303 GCA_026260255.1 Pseudolaguvia tuberculata
CCCACTTAACTCAACCAGGAAGTAGATTCCTAGAATTCGGGTGAGGGCTCCCTCTGCAGGCGGTCCTCCAAAGGCATAGTCCTTACACCTAGAGCAGTTCCTGTCCAGAGTGAAGAACTTTTAGCTTGGAAACTAAGACTTTTGTCAGTCACAGCTAATCTATGTGTAACCCTGAATAAGTGAACATTTGAGCATGACAGCATGCAGTGTACAATGTTATTAATTCAGTGTCATATATTTACATATTTATCATATGAAAAGGATAAATTATGTTTTTCTGATACTAGCTACATAATCCCAAACCTGTCTTTGTCTTAAGAAAGGGGCACACTACACAATGACAATAAATGCAAAAACAATTGACCATTATAGGAAAAATATAGGTATAGAGAAAACAAACCAAAGATCCTAAATTATAAATCAAATGAAACAAGTAAAAGCAAAATTATGTATTGCACAATTAATTGGTTATGATTATAATTAACATGTAAACTTTAATCACCAACTTTAATCAAATGAATTTTTAATGAAATCAGATAAATTACTGTAATCATTTAAAGATTAATGCCAACTGATTTTACATGACATATAGCATTTGCAAATACCCTGATTAGTTATATAACATCTAATACTGATCTAATCTACCATTGTACCAATGTACAACAAAATAGTGATCTATCATTTGATTCATGTAGATTAACTGGTAACCACTTGTTTTTGTAGGTGGTCAGTAAAACAAATTAATGTATGACAATAGATGACCAATAATCAGGATTCATTTGTCTTATTTAATAAAGTAATGCTTTTGGCATTTATTTTTTTAGAACATTTATTTATTTAGATGACAAAATTAAAAATTGTCTAAAAAAACACATTGTAAAACATTTTTCACTATGGCTTAGTAAGTATTATTATAATATAAAAATGGTTAGTGTTAACTGTATGTATATAAAATAATAACTAATTTCTAACAATTATATATTAGTAGTCAGATGCTCATCGATTTGTTCACTGGAGATAATTATTGCCCCATAGCCAGTTAATTATATAGCACAATTAAAAGGGTATTGTATTGTTTGTTGCTTGTGCCTGTTTACTTATTTTCCAACAACAAATCTTTGAAATGAAATCTTCACAGCTTTTCTGGATTTCGTGAAGAATTTTAAGCTTATACAAAACAAAAGTGAACATAGCAACATTTCTTGTGTTTTTCCTGTCTCAGTGTTTGGATGTTGAAGCTCTGGGCAAAAATTATTCAGCTGTCTCTTGCAACTCCTTAGGAGGCACCGAATCTACAGCTACCCTAAGAAAAAGAGGAATCAAATCAAGCTGAAATCTTCCCACAGGAGCTCAGACTAAGCCTTTGTTTCCCCCACTAAAGACGGCTGCCATTGCTCTTCTTGTAAGAGACAACTGAAGTTCACTCTGAAGTTTTTGGAGTTAAGCGTTAGTTGAAATCCTCTGAGAAGTGTCTTCATGCAATTTGCATAACTGTCTGTAGCACTAATTAGCATGTTTCTAAGGGGCCTATATACAACAGTTTCATCTGGATTCCCAGGGTCATCATTCTGTGTTTATGTACTAATGGAAAAATGTGTAGTAAAGTGTCCAATTCCTTGTTTACTAAAACAAAAAATGATGCAATACATGTAATAGCATGTATAGTGAATTGATTTTACAAAATGACAATACATGTACAGAACATGTGATGTAAAGCACTTGCATAAGCTGGTGGTTTAGAAGTTTATTTAATTAGACTTCACCTCCATCTTTATTAATATATTTGTAATGGGAAACAGATTATCATAATTATTTTGGTATTGATTATTTATAATGTGGTTGGATAAGATACATTTATCCATACAAGATTGTCCTACAAAAAATAGCTATTTCTTTTAGAAGTTTTAAGAACAGAGTTGTGGTAGGTTTCCATGGCTACAGAGTAGGCAGTTATTTACAAGTTTGGCAAATGGCTGATAAATTCATGAGCCATGTAAGGTTGGACACTTCCTCAGATTTTTACTGCATTGCTGCCTTCTGGGTTTTTTTGTTGTTTTTTTTAAAAACCAACCTGCTCTCAAATGTACTAGTTAGATTTTTTTTCTCTTGTTGAAGCTCTAGTTATTATACTATATTGAATAATTACACTAAGATAATTACTGTAAGGAAATGAAAACATAAAAACACACAAATGGTAATAAAATAAATGAATTTCTAGAAAATAAGAAAACAGAGAAAAGCATAATAAATTATAAACAACTCACACATTTCAAACAAAATATGTTCATGAGTATAGAAAGGTTACAGAGAAGGTATTATAGAGACATTATAGAGACATTTCCGTAACGACGCGAGCCCAGAGAAGAGAACGGGATCCATGTTGCAGTGAAGGGTGATAGTTTATTTAAAGTGAGAGGTGCAGAGAAGATAAACAAAAATACAATGAAATCAGTAAAAAGCAGTAAATTTACCATGACCAACCTAAATTCCAATAGTAAAAAAACTGTATTAATTTAATCCCAACAGTTTATTCTTTTATTTTACTATCATTTGGCTGCAGTTGATTATATCCTTGATAAATGGATGATTTCATTGTTTAACCATATTTCCGTCTCTATGTGCTGCTATGTTAACTTAATCTGCCAAAGTTCCCAGAATCAATAGTGCTGCCCTTGTAATTTATATTATATAAGCAGTGACAAAAAGGCAAAATGATGCTTAAACCCACCTTCCAAAGCACACTACCTGGTTATATACGATGACATCAGAATTTTCCATCCTCTGATTGGTTCAAAACACATTTGTATAAATGAATTAGGATTTTTACACCTACAAAATCCGTCTTTGACATACATAATAATAAATTTTAAGGCAAATATATTGTCTCAGTCTAGGAAAGAGTTTATTTACCATTAACATTTAATTACCTGAGTAAGCTTGCCAAATATAAAATAAATTATAAAATGAAGTCACAATAATAGATTTACACGTTAATCTAGAACCAATCTTCCTTCATGTCGTGAAACGTTAATTATTGATTGAGTTGCTTGTACTTTGAAATTTGAGGAAATGTGTATGTTTCTGCCTGTGTTTCCTGTCTCATTAAACATTAACAAAAATGTCTTACTGAGTAGAATTCAGTTTATCTCTAGAAAGCTAAGTAAACACATGCACTGGAAATGGACAAAACAAAGTAAAGTATAGGTAAAATTGCTTTTACATTGTTTAATAGTACAGAATTGTAAATTATGATTCTTACTAAGCACTTATATGCCTAAGATGGGTTTAAGCTTTCTGTGGCAGAACCCTTGCCACATCCTTGCATCATGCCAATCCTCCTTGAATCCCCATTGAGCAGCTAAACTAATCGCCAGCATCGGCCTGTTTTGCATCTTTCCACCTTGCTCATACAGCTGCCCAGTTTTTGCAGCTTGGCTTGTATGGTGGATTAGGGGGAGCCCAGGTAATCCTTCCACAGTAGGCCCCAGATAAAAAAGGCAACATTTCAGCCAATGAAAATAGCTATACATATTTACAGTGTATTTGACTTATCACTGATGTGGAAAGAACACTTGTGCATGGTACAGTGGAGATAACGAATTGCACAACTGCTGCCATCTTGCTGTGGTGTTATGATTTCACAAATTTGGATTCGAAAGAAAATTACAAGCAGGATGTGATGCATGAACTAGCAAGAGCCAGGAGGAAACATTAATATTAACTGCCATTTTGCAAGCAATATCAGAAGATTTAGTGCTGAGAGCTGTTCTTCATGTTCATTTGTGCTGAAAAATGAGCAGAAAAATCTAAACAACTAAGCTTTTGAAAAGAAAAAAATACTTAAAATGGTATTGACAACTTAGCACTCACCATTTATTTAGGAGTTATTTATTAAACTAAAGCTTAAAGTATTATTTTCTCTCCTGGGATCCTATTTCTTTGCAGCCAGGACATTTATATGTACAAGGGACATTTATATGTACATCGGATATTCTCTGACAAGAATAAATTACACATATATGCTAGACCTTTAGCTTGCAGTTGGAAGCTAGCTATCAAAGTTGTGTGATGTGATCCCAACATCTTCCAGATCAGTGCACACACACAAAGCGCTCATCCAAACCCATCTTCAGCGCATCTCTTTAGTCTTATCCCTCACTGCTGGTGAAAACTATGTATGTGTGCTTAAAGTATATAAATATCAAAATCGGTAAAATAGCTACATTTAGAATCATGTAAACAAGTATCAGATGCAATCTATCAAAAGCTACTCACTGGCATGTTGTTTTTATTTGATATTTTCAATAAACTGACTTGATTTCTTTTTCTTACATTTGAGGATATACCGCTCAATCTACTGAATCTGTTTATATAACAGTGATAAATAGAAGTTGTTCAGGATAACAAGTGCTGCAAATGTAATATCCCTGTCTTACAAAACACATCCTATTTATTATATAATAGACAATTATGAATACATGCTGTAACAATTTTATAATTAAATGTTTAAAAAACGTTCTCACCATTTAGAAAACTACTTGAGAAAACTAATTGTATTTAAGTATTTGATATTTATTGTGTTAAGTGTTTTACATTAAAATTTCATTATTCATTTAGTATTGTAATAAAAGTACAAGTAAATGGCAGTTATATTTTTAACAGTTTCTGTGCCCCTCTCACTTTCAATGCGTCACTCAATTGCAGACTAGGCGCACAATTGATTACGCATTATTTAAGAATTATTATGTTTAAATATGCTTAAGTGTGGTCACATATGTTCCCGTAAGTCTGAGTCTGTTTTCTTTATTCTGGTTATCTGCTTTCTTGTTTATGTATTACGCAATTCTGTTTATGTTGTATGTATTGTTTCCGTTCTATTGCCAATAAAGCGTGTTTATGGCATCCCTGGATCTGGTTAACTTCCCCATGTTACAGAATAATCCGCCTACTGATTATGGGAAAGGGGCCAACAAATCTAGGACTTAATTTCGTGGAGGGCAGCCGCAGGTCCTTAGTTGACAGCCACTCTTTCTGGCCGGATAGTTAATCTGGATTTGAGAATCTATGGACATCTGTGGCGCATTGTTGTCAGCAAACTGCCCCTTGTAGATGATGGTCAGCTTGGTCCTAGATCCTCTTGCTCTGCTGGGACATCCGAGGGTTCATTTGACCACAGAAATAGTGGTGGTTGGTACCCTAGGACACATTGGAAAGGTGTTAGACCAGTAGTGGCTTGTTTTAGTTAGTTTTCTTGTATCTTATGTTCCGCCTGACCATTTGTCTGAAGGTGGTATTTGATAGACAGACTGAGGGTCACACCCAAGAGGGCATGGTAGGCTCACCATACTCGTGAGATGACTTGAGGTTTTCCGACAGGTATGTTTTTTGTGCTCTCCTTCATTGCACATTCCTTACATCCCCTCACACACGTTCTGTTCTCCTTAGCCATATGAGGCCATCAGAATTGGATAGCAACAAGAGGGTTAAGTTGGCCCCTGGGTGGCCAGTGCCTGGAGAGGAATAAGCAAAGTAATGTTATCCATTCGCACACCCTGCTAGTCGATGTGCTATCCAAGGAATTGAAGAGATTTAGAAAATGATTGAACTGATTGATTTTTGGAGGACTTCCACAACGTGGTGGAGACTTGTAATGGGGTCTGCTAGACGTTTTACACACTGTCGGGTGATCGTCGTACTGGTTAGCAATCGTATCGTGTGTCTGGTTTAGTCTGTGATGGTTGGGATTTTGTGGAAACAATAGCGATACCCCGAGATGAAGTTACCAGCTGATCCAGAATCAACAAGGGCTGTTCCAGATATAGAGAAATCTTTATGGGTGATTTTAATGGGTGTGGTTAGGGGACTCATCTTTTCTGGGATAATATTAATTACAGTCACCAAAGGTGAACAGTGATTTGTGGAAATGATCTTTTCCTACACAGTTTCAGACACAACAAACTCCGGGTCAGCCTTCTCTGTCACTCCTCTTCAGTGAGATGACCAGAGTCATGGGTTAAGGGCTGGTATCTAGAGGGCGATTATGCTCTAGGGTTAGTCATTCCTGGTTTGTAAGGACAAGACAGCTTGCGATTAAAACATCATATGAATTGTTGAATGAACTACTCCCAACGTACGGAATATCAATGTATACTACTGGATCGTCATGTTGCACTGCTGCAAATTAAGTTTTTCTCCAGCTGATGCTTAACAAAAACTGCATCTGAAAACTTCCTTGAAATTAGAAACGAACAGGTTTAACGATGTGGTTGAGGGCCTGGTTTGCGCCCAGATGATTTCAGCCCATTGCAAAGCCGGAACTGATGACAGAGATATAATGTAGGCAATTTGTGAAACATCAGTAGGATATAAATCAGGATGCTCAAGGACTATAGAACATGGCTGACTGGACAGAACAAAAACAGGATTCTTCGGGAGGTAAATAGAAGAGGCAACACTTAGGATAGCAGATGATCTCAAACTCAGGGAGATTCAGGGGCCCTTTTCGTGCAAATGAGCCTGGACAATGAGTGATGGTTTTGTGTGCTTATGTGATGAGAGGTGAATGAGAAGAAGTAGTGTTCAATTAGAACTTTGGTAAGTGTTAGCCCCCACTCTGTGATGGATGTCTCCAGCACGCCGCTGGTGAGCAGTCACATGTGCTTGCGCTCGGCTGGGCTTTAACGCTCTTTCCTGTGCGTGAGCTGAGTCTCATTGTCGCGCGTTGATTGCGCAACCTTTATAAGCCGGAGTTCTCTATGGTTCTTTTATCATCTCTTCATGTCTGGTGTGTTATCGCTTCATGTTACGTGTTATTCTTCATGTTACGTATGATAACAGACATGAGTCAAAAACCAAGAAAATTAAATAAAATAGAAAATGCTTGGCAAGTTGCACAGATGCAAAGAAAACTTTGCTAGCTGAACACTTCTCTAGTATTCGGACAATGGTGACCTGTGGTGGTGTGATGTGTGTCAGTTACAGTACCCTTCAATACTACAAATGCTACAACTGCCCAGGAATTCAACTCAGACGACCACATGGATATGGGGCTGGACTCTCGTACCGGGTGAGCACTTATCCAACTTCTCTTCTCAAGCCAATAGACTTCCCAGTCCACAAGGTATTCAAGGAGACCCCTTTTTATCCTAGATTCGAGGATCTCATGGACTAAGTATACTGGAGATCACTCTACCTCGATGGGAGCTGGTGGTTCAGGAAGCTGTGGGTTGGTGTCAGGGCCAGCATGATGTTGCTTAAGCAGAGAAACATGGAAAGATGGGGATATTCGGATACAGTGTGTATGGAAAGTTTTCATACCTCCTTAATTTTTCGCTCTTTGCTATATTGCTGCCATTTGTTAAAATTTAAGTAAGTAAATTTAAGTAAATTTAAGGGACTGTATCAGACCATAGAATCTTATTTTTCACTGTCTTAGCAAACTCCATGCAGGTTTTCATGTGTCCATACTCGGGAAGTAAACTAGCCCCGATATGAGACAATATTTTTGGGAAATGTTAAAAACCTGCAATACCAGGCCTAACCAGGCAGTAGGCAGACCTCTGAGGGCTACCAGACAGCAGGTCTTTGAGAATCAGTCTATGGTAGTCATAGCATTCCTCTGAGATGGAGGCAGGTAGGTGACAAAATCTACTTTGGAACCAAGGTCAAGGCAGACAGGTAAGGGCTGTAGAAACCCTCGGGCAGATGTTGTGAAGTCTTGGCTTGTACACGAACAGTACAGGATTTCACAACTTGCTCCACCTCTGTGCAGTAATTTGGCCACAAACAGCCCCTTTAGGCAAACTATGAGCAGACTGTCCCACCTCACAAAATTTGCAATAATAATCTATAACACTGCAACGGCACAATTTGTAGGCTATAGTAAGAGTTCTATTATATTAATGAACATATCTACATGTGACTTAATGGTACTGAAGTTTCCTTGTTTGACTGACACACATGGAAGCCTACCTAAGACTAGGTTTACATGTATATAATTTAACTGACCTTATCCAGAGTAAGTTACATTTTTCTGTTTTATAAACAGTGATTTTGGGTTAAGGGCCTTGCTTAGAGTAAAAGTTATTGGGAATCAATCACCAAATTGTTTCAATTAACACTGTGACCACTGTGCTACCAAAAGGATTTCTCTCTTTCTCTGACATGTTCTTTCTTTCTTTCTCTTTCTGTTGCTTTCAGACGGCCTCTTACTTACCACCCTAACTACTCTGCGAGTTTACCTATATCTTCTTCTTCTTCTTCTTCTTTGTCCTTCGACTGCTCCCGTTCGGGGTTGCCACAGCGGATCCGTCGGGTTTTACGATGGATGCCTTTCCTAACACAACCCTCCCATTCATCCGGGCTTGGGACTAAGGATACACCCTAATGGCAGGGCATTTATGGCCAATTTAGACTCACCAATCCCCCTAATGTACATGTTTTTGGGCAGTGGGAGGAAACTGTCGGAGTACCCGGGGAAAACCCACGCAAGCAAACATTCCACACAGAAAGACCCCAGACCCGGGAATCGAACCCAGGACCTTCTTGTGAGGCGAGTGTGCTAACCACTACACCACTGTGCCGCCCCTCTAGTTTACCTATATGAAGTTCATATATAAAGTATGAATGTTCTGCTTGCTAGAATTAAATACCTTATATTTCCAAAAGTTCCAATCTTGCTATTTATTTAAGCTCTTCCAGTAAAACTGAATATGAGATTCATCTACTCAGTATTCGTGAGATTAGACACTAATATCAGGAAAGGAGGTGAACAGTGGTTTTATACCTAATAATAACAGACCATGTCATCATGTAAGCTACAACAAGCGGGGAGAACATGCAAACTCTGTACAGAGAGAACCCCTAGCCCAGGCATCAAACTCATAACCTTGTTGATGTGAGGCAACGAATAATATTAACAAAAAATTGCTTTTCTTACCGGCCGCAACACTGCAGAACAAACTCCCGACATCGTCTGGGAATGCCTGCGTCCTTTTCTGGGAGCGCAAGAAATAATCAAACTCAGTGATACATGGTCAAAACGCAGCTAACCAACAGGAAAAAAGTTGAACTAAAGCGCATTAGGTTCCACCACAACTACAATCTGAGCAAGTCCTGCTGTATCTATGGTAGACTAATTATTCTGTAATGAGTAGTTGAGAGATCACTTTATTAAGGTCCGTTCAAAAAAAGAGAACAAACCACGAACAGGCAAAATAAAAAAAAGGCGAATCAGTCCGCAAAACAGAAACATGAAAACTGTACGTTGAGCAAACACTTGAAATGGAATATTAGAAAACATGAGCTAGGCTACACATTTACATACACGCAATAATAAACAATAATTCCTGCAGAATAAATGAAAATGGTGGTTTAAATACCAGCCTCAATCATGACCAGGAAGTCGGTGCATGAGACGAAGGGCAACCTCCAATGGTGGTTGGTGAGTACCGTTACAGAATTAGTTGTGTTAGTTGTGTGTAAATGCAATTTATTCAGACTTTGCTTCACTTTTGTTAATGTGCCTTTTTGACTATTGACTTGTGTTATTTTTCCATGCTACTGTTTAATGCTTAGCCACAATTTGCTTGTACGTTTTGTCTTTGTGTAATGAACTTCTCGTGAGCGGATCCATAATGCTGGAACTCTTTTATTAAATAATATTAAGTTCAACACAAACCGAAAGTAAACACGGGTAAGCACACGCTGAGAAAACTGCTACAACAAAAACAAACGTAAAACCGCGATACAGAAACTTAACTGAAACTCGAATGTCCACAGCGGGAACCACAGTACTTAGCTTTAGTAGCATCCACAGAACTCAGTCCAAGATAGTCAATTTGTGCTGCTCGCGTAGGGGCGGAAGTCCGTACAATAAACGTAATGACGCACGACACGCATATCCGAGTGTCGCTTTAAATAATGCGTCATCGCCCTGGAGCCATCTTGTTTCCAGGACGACGACGCTACAAAAAGGGGCGTGGCCAACCGGCTTCCTTACAGTACCCCCCCTTAATGGGCGCCTCCTGGCGACCAAAACAAACAAAAACTCCTCCCCCGCCCGGCACACCAAACACCGTATGCAAAAAAAAAAGGACAGGAGAGATAGACAGACAGGAAAAGACACTCGACATGACAATGGGGGTCCAGGGCCCTGTACCATCCACAAACACAAGGATATGTGGTTGGGATGAAGTTTCCAACCCACCGTGAAACCACGACATGGTTCCTCCGTTTCGCCCCCGGCCAACTCAGGTAGGGACACCGGAAGGCCACGCAGGGACACCAGAAGGCCACTGAAGGACACCAGAAGGCCACAGAGGGACACCAGATAGAAACTCAGAGGGGGCCCAAGGGACCCGAGAAAACTCAGAGGGGCCCAAGGACCCGAGAAAACTCAGAGGGGCCCGAAACTTAGTAGGGACCAAAGGGGCCCAAGGAAACTCAGTGAGGACCAAAGGGGCCCGAGGAAACTCAGTAAAGGCCGGAGAGGCCCGGTAAAACTCAAAAAAGGCCAAAGGGGCCCGAAAGCACTCAGTAAAGACTGAAGGGGCCCGAGAGCACTCAGGAAAGGCCAAAGGGGCCCGACTGCACTCAAGAAAGGCCAAAGGGGCCAGAGAGCACTCAGTAAAGGCCAAACGGGCCCGAGAGCACTCAGTAAAGGCCAAAGGGGCCCAACAGCACTCAGGAAAGGCCGAAGGGGCTAGAGAGCACTCAGTAAAGGCCAAACGGGCCCCAGAGCACTCAGTAAAGGCTGAAGGGGCCTGAGAAAGCTAAGTACAGGCTAAAGGGGCTTCTGAAAGGGCCGTAGGGGACTCAGGAAATTCTGAAATGGCCAAAGGGGCCCCAGGCAATTCTGAAAGGGCCAAAGGGGCCTAAGGAGACTCATTAGAGGTCAAAGAGGCCAGAGGAGACTCATTATAGGCCTAAGGGGCCCGAGGAGACTCATTAGAGGCCGAAGGAGCCCGAGGAGACTCATTAGAGGCCGAAGGGGCTCGAGGAGACTCATTAGAGGCTAAAGTGGACCGAGGAGACTCAGTAGAGGCCGAAGGGGCCTGAGGAGACTCAGTAGAGGCTGAAGGGGCCCGATGAGACAAAGTAGAGGCCGAAGGGGCCTCTGGAAACTCAGCAAGGACCGAAGGGGCCTCAGGAAACTCAGGAAGGGCCATAAGGGCCTCAGGGAACTAAGTAATGGCCTTAGGGACCTATGGAAACTCAGTAAGGGCCTTAGGAACCGAGAGGGACTCTAGGGACTCCGTAGAGACCGAGAGGGACTTAAGAGAGCCCGAGAGGGCCGAGAGAAACTCAAGAGGGTCAATCGGTACTTTGGGGGGGGACCAGAGGGACCAAAGGGACCCAGAGGGGATGCTGAGGGAACCGAGGGACCCAGAGGGGACACTGAGAAAACTGAGGGGACCAAAGGGGACGCTGAGGGAACCAAGGTACCCAGAGGGGACACTGAGGGAACCGAGGGGACCAAAGGGGATGCTGAGGGAACCAGGGGGCCCAGAGGGGACGCTGAGGGAACCAAAGGGGACAAACCTGACTCTGAGGGGACCAAAGAGCGCAAAACTAACTCTGAGGGGACCAAGGGGACTGCAGGGGAGTCTAAAGGGATCGAAAGGGACACTGATGGGAGCAAAAGAGACTCTGAAGGGACCGCAGGGGACACTAAAGGGACCAAAAGGGACACTGAGGGGACCGAAAGAGACTCTGAGAGGACCAAGGGGACAGAGAGGGGCCCTGGAGGGACCAAGAGAGGCCCCAGAGGGACAGAGAGGGGCCCTGGAGGGACAGAGAGAGGCACACATGAACACACTTGTAACTCAATAGGACACATGGGGGACTCAATAGGACACACGGGGGACACAAAAGGAACAGGTAGTGTAAACAATAGTTTTGGTGAGGATGCTGGTTTAGATGACTGTGAAGATGAGGACGAGGACGTTGAGGAGGACGAAGGCGCAGAGGGCTCCGGCGAAGGCGCAGAGGGTTCCGGCGAAGGCGCTAAGGGCGTTGAAGGTACCTTTTGGCTGGACCCCCGATACCAGCTTGCTTGCGGGGTACCAGCTGAGTGTCCAGAACCTGTGACACCAGGGGGGTCGTGGCACTGAGGCGCCTTATCAGCCCTTATCGAAGGGGGCCTGGTAAAAGTCCACACTTGGGGACGCCGGGCTGAAAACCCCATTACCACATGGTGAGACGGTGTCTTCCACATAGCCGCGAATTCGGACCACCTTAACCAGTGTGACCTCCTCCTCAGTGTCGGGGGTAAACACCTTTAGGAGCTGGGAGAGGAGGAAGTCATCATCCCAATTAAGCCACGGATTAATGTCCCACACTGCGGCCACTGCTTCCAACGCTTTTCCTTCCAAACGCATAAAAACGAAGGCACACTTCTTGCGTGAGGAAGAAAAAGCGTGTTGGTTAAACAAAAAATATTCATTGCATTGAGCCACAAAACGAGGACACATATAGGGATCTCCATTAAACTTCCCCGGTGCTTCAACAGGAGAAGGTGGGGCTATCAAGCGCGCAGGCAGTGGGGCTAGCGGGGGGGCTAGCGCAGACAGAAAACCCCAGTGCGAGAGTACTGCTGGATCCTTAAGAGGTGCGTAATTCTATAAAAAACTTCTCGTGAGCGGATCCATAATGCTGGAACTCTTTTATTAAATAATTTTAAGTTCAACACAAACCAAAAGTAAACACGGGTAAGCACACGCTGAAAAAACTGCTACAACAAAAACAAACGTAACACCGCGATACAGAAACTTAACTGAAACTCGAATGTCCACAGCGGGAACCACAGTACTTAACTTTAGTAGCATTCACAGAACTCAGTCCAAGATAGTCAATGTGTGCTGCTCGCGTAGGAGTAGTGAATGACGCACGACACGCATATCCGCGTGTCGCCTTAAATAATGCGTCATCGCCCTGGAGCCATCTTGTTTCCAGGACGACGACGCTACAAAACGGGGCATGGCCAGCCAATTTCCTTACACTTTGTTAATTAAATCTACACTTTGCCTGTGTATCTGTTTACTGTTTGTGACACATTGTATTAATATTAATTTCATTTTTACCTAGTAACATTCAATTATTTGTAGTAAAAACACTGTTCTTATTAATCATTTGATTAATGTATTTTATCTAAATCTAATAGCAACCCAGTAATAAATGTTGATTGCATAGTTTTTTTCTATGTAAATCAATGTCACAAAAATATTTATAATATCTCAGAGAGATAATTTCTATTTTCTTCTGTTAATTTTCCGGCATGTCTAAAAAATTTGCCAATAAGGAGGGTTATGTAGCGGTTATAAACTATTGTGCTCTCATTACTTCCAAATCTGGCAACTCCACCAAGGCTAAATTTGAAGTGCTGTCAGAACTATGTGAAGCTTGCATTTCACAAGTAACTGCGACTATAGACATAATGATAAAGCGGACAAGAGTCAGCTTAATGACTTTGATTTCAACACCACACACAGGTTTTGTTTTGCCAACACTTGTTTGGGGTTCTTGTCTGTTTCAACAATCGAATCAGTATTACAAAAAAAGAAAGCTAAATGTGATTTTGTAACTAAAATCAGTTCTAATAACAGTCTCATTTGTGCTATACTACAGCAATGGGTCAGTTATTATGCTCAAAAGCTAATCTGTATGCAGAGACAGTTTAGACTCATCCTACCCAAACAAGGCAAATAAAACAACCATAATTAGCTATCATAGTTAAACAGTTTCATTTTCATATTGCCAATTCATTCATTCATCTTCTTACCCGCTTATTCCCGAATCCAGGGTCACGGGGGTCTGCTGCGCCTATCCCAGCACA
>JAOTRA010000035.1:8534351-8548176 GCA_026260255.1 Pseudolaguvia tuberculata
CCGAAGAACGCCGCACATAAACAATTACCCACACCTGCGCTTGCTGTCACGTGCCCTTAAATAATACGTCATCGCCCAGAACTGAGAGACACAAACATAGACAAACAGGAAACAGTACTGAAATAAAAGAGAGACCGGTAGCTGGACAGGGAAAGAGTCTATCATAAACCAGAAAAAATCAAACAAGAACAGAGCCAGGAGGACAGGAAGACAAGGGAGACACAGAAGCGAACATAAGCAATCGGAGGGAAGAGAAGACCTTACCAGAGACAGAAACATCCAAACACCAAGAAAGGGTAAAGAATGAGAAAGAAAAAGAACATAAATTAACAGGAATAATGATAAACCAGAGAGGACAGGAAGACGAGGGAGACACAGAAGCAAACATAAACAATCAGAGGGAAGAGAAACATGAACTGAAATATTGAAAGGAGGTCTGGGGCGATGAACATTAAACAAATTAGTTCCCAGTGGACCTAAAGAAAAATTTAAGTTAATAGTCTCCAACTTTGGACCAGAACAATAATTATCCCCAGAAACGACTGGAGCGCTGGGAAGTGCTGTAGGAGAGGGTGAGGGTGCTACAGGCAAAGCTGACAAGTCAGAAAGCAACACAGTCGAAGCTGATGAGGCTGATGCGACATCCTCTGACTCGACGAATGGGACAGGGATGTAATCGGACTTGGCTGACTGGACGTGGGCGTCCTCATGCTCAAAGGATTGGACATGGGCGTCCTCAGACTCGACGGATGGGGTCTTGTTGTCCTGAGTCTCTGGGCTCTGTATAAGCACATCAGACCTGATTGAAATTCCGGCTGGTGAGGCAGGCATAGCTGGAACCCTCAGAGGTCCCACTGCCCTAGCTGATTCCGTCGGGGGTCCACTACATTAGAACACAGTCGAGATGTATATCAAGGTGCAACACTAAAGTTCTCCTTGAAGTCTTAAAGTCTTCTTGCTCACAAGACCTAGAAAACAACTCTAAAAGGAAATAGCTACTGTTAGCATGTAACCAATTAAAATTACATGAGGCAACTTCTGTAAACAAAGCATCATAACACATCATCAGTGACAGGAGTTCACACCTAGAGTGTGGGAAAAGCATGTGCGTGTGCATAAAAATAGCACCGACACTGCTTTACAAAATCCAAACATAAATCAGGTTTACCGTCGAACCTTGTGGGCAGAACATGTACTCTCCAGATGATGGTGTTGCAAACAAGTGCGCCAGCAGCTTAGCTTGTTTGGCTAGCAACTAAAGTGCCTGTGTTTTGAGTGACTAGCACCGGTAGCAGATGATGCTTGTGCTAGCGCAGCTAATCTGAGTTTGTCAACACAAACTCAGAGCTAAAAGGTCTTATCATGGAAGTCACTTTATCGTATCCTGCTGGATCCGTGGTTGGCGGATTATTCTGTAACGGTAAGTATAGAGCCGGATCCATTTTGCAGTAACACTTTATTAAAATCGAATGCAATCTGGAAGAAAACAAAACACAAGCTTACTCAGAAGCGATAATGAGATATACTCGTTAAAGTCCTTGAGGCACCCAGTTCAAACACTATAAAGAATTTGAACATTATCCGTACAAACAATCAACAATAATTCGCGACTAGCGTAGTGGCACGTCGCCTTAAATATTGTCATCACCCTGGTGAGAAAATCCGGTACGACAACGCAAAACTTGGGGGGTGGGGGGGCTTAAACTGATTCCTTACTGCAGGTTATAAGATGAATGTATTAATAAATGATTTGGATCCATTTGTTAGTTTAGTGAATTTATGGAAAAGTCGCTTTAAATCAGCACAAGTTATTCAAGATTACCTATTAAAATTCAGCCCAGTTTCTTATGGCAGATAATAACAGATATTACAATAAATACAATAAATAGCTGAATGGTGGGCTGTTGAATTTTGGTTTTCCTCAATGTCACTGGGAATGTACAACTTCATTTAGATATGTTAACATTGAAAAACCTTTGGTGTTTGTTGGGAATGGTATGTTTGCAAAGCTAGTTACTTGAATTTTTAAGCTTAAGTCATTTGTCAAAAGTAAATATTAATGGTTAATGAGGGCGGCACAGTGGCGGTAGTGGTTAGCACGGTTGCCTCACAACAAGAGGCTCCAGGGATTAATTCCCAGGCCGGCTATCTTTCTGTGCAGAGTTTGCATGATCTCCCAGCGCTTGCGTGGGTTTCCTCCAGGTACTCCGGTTTCCTCCTACAGTCCAAAAACATGCAGATTAGGTCAATTCTGATTCTAAGTCAGGGGTTGGAAACCTTTTTGACTCAGAGAGCCATGAAAGCAAAATATTTGGGAATTTATTTCAGTGAGAGCCATATAATATATTTTTAGACTGATTCAAAAGGGGGAGTTTACCTTTTTACCCACCAACATAGGCTATTCTCATCCACTTAAAATAATGAACATGGAATGGATTAACGAAGATCGGATCCATGTTGTAGGTAACACATATTTAGTGACTCCCAGACTGAAAGCAAAATTAAACCAAAACACGGGAAACTTAAACCCAACTTAAACGAACTCAAAACACGGGGTTACTCAGGAGCGAAGGGACAAAACACGGGGTTACTCAGGAGCAAAAGGAAAAAGCACGGGGTTACTCTGAAGCAAAAGGACCAAACACGGGGTTACTCAGGAGCAAAGGGACAAAATACGGGGTTACTCAGGAGTGGAGGGACAAATAGCAAGCAAGAACAAACATTATCAAAAGCACTTCATCATCATTAATTATCCTTAATGATTTGCGCACACCGGCACATTGCCTTAAATGATGCGTCATCGCCTTGGCAACCAAATCCAGGACTAAATAAGGGGGAGGGACTATATCTGATTCCTCACAGGACAATTGCTCCTGCAACCAACTGCAGCTGTCATGCCCTCTCAGTCACCGCCACACTCTCCCGAATACTAATCCTGCTCACCTGTCTCCTGTTCCAATCTAATCACGCACGCTACTTAAACCCACTCCTCGTACACTCTGCATCCAAGCTCGTTCTAATAAGCTAAAAGAACAGCGAAAGACTATCCGATAATTAAAACGTTTGTTCTTTGTGTGCTCACTTGTTTTTATTTGTGTTCCAGTGTTCCCATGTTCCCAGGATCCCGATCGTATCTGCCATGTCTGTGTCAGCGTCTGTGTCAGCATCTGTGTCCAAGTCACCTCTCCGCCCCAGATCTCGCACCTGCCCTTCCTGCACTCTCTCTTTGTGTTGTCACTCGTCCAAAAAAAAAAGAACTGTATTTAATGCGAATTACCTGTCGGTGGTTCTATAGCGTAACAGAAGCTTGGACCAATACAACAGCGCAGCACAGATAAGTGACCCCAACCCGATCGTTGCGCTGACGGAAATCTTTTGTCAGGTGCTGTCATCGCGATCTTCGCCACCTACGTCATCCACTCAACCGGATCCCGTCACCACAACTCACGCGTCCAGTCCCATGGCTTGGCCAGCGACCTTTTCCGGCAAATCGGAGGATGGAGACAGATTCCTGTTACAGTGCTCTCTGGTTTTTTCCATGCAGCCTGATCTTTACCCCACCGACATTTCTAAGATCGCATACATAACTTCCTTGTTATCTAGGCCGTCATTGCAATGGGCGGAGTCCATCTGGTCGCAAGGTGGTACCGTAACCACCTCAACCCACAACTACGTCTTCAATTAGCTGCTTACGATGATACCTGTGGGTTGGAATGTTTCATTCAGCACTCAATTCGCTGCTCTGATTGCATGGCAGCTGCGTGTGAGGAGTCAGCATATTTTAACACCCACCTCCGTTTGCCTAGGTGTCCTCTAGTGACTAGCCTGGAACCGATGCAATTGGATGCAGGCCATCTCACTCAGGGAGAGCGCCTCAGGAGGGTGAAGGATGGGTTGTGTCTGTATTGCGGGGCCAAGGGCCACTTCCGTGGGTCCTGTCCAGTTCGTCCTACAGAGGCCGGGTGAGTGCTATTCATTCCATACCCAAAAGTATGAACCCGCTTACCAAGATTGTCCAAATCAATTTTAAGACCTCATGTCTATCTGTTCCAGCGCTCTTTGACTCCGGGTCTGCAGGGAACTTCATCTCCGGGGATCTCTGTCAATCCTTACAGCTCCCCACAGTCCCAACAAGCCAATATCAGATCCGCTCGATAACCGGCACCCCCATTACTCCCAGGTGTGTAAGACGTCTAGCCGGTCCAGTTACTTTGCAGGTGGGACTACTACATACAGAGTCTATTCATCTCCTGGTCCTAGAGGGCACCACCACTGAAGTCATCTTGGGACGACTGTGGTTGGTTCATCACAACCCAGTTCTCTCCTGGGTGTCAGGGATGGTGGTAAGATGGGGTGAAAACTGTTTTCATGGATGTTTTCCTGATCTCCCTGTGATCTCAGGATGCCCAGTGTCTCTTGGTTTCTCCACCCTGGAGAGTCCAGTGGGGAACCTATCTGTGGACGTTCTCCCAGCATATGAGCAGTTTAAGGACCTTTTCTGCCCCAGCAGAGCGACCCAACTTCCTCCTCACCGGCCATGGGACTGCGCCATTGACTTACTACCGGGTGTGCCTGTGCCTAAAGGGAAAATCTACTCACTCTCCCTTCCGGAGAGGAGAGCTATGGAGTACACTAGGGAGGCCCTGAGTCAAGGGTACATCCGGCCTTCCACGTCACCAGCGGCCTCTAGTTTTTTCTTTGTCGGGAAGAAGGACGGGGGCCTGAGACCGTGTATCGACTACCGAGCCTTAAATCAAGTCACAGTCAAGTTTAGGTACCCGCTTGTCTGAGTTCCCACTGCTCTGGAGGAATTGAGAGGTGCTAAAATCTTTACTAAGTTGGATCTCCGGAGCGCATACAATCTAGTCAGGATCAGGGAAGGAGATGAGTGGAAGACAGCATTCATCACCCCCACGGGACATTATGAGTACCTGGTAATGCCTTTCGGGCTCGCCAATGCACCCACGGTTTTTCAGGATTTTATTCACGAGGTACTCTGCAAGTTTCTGCACAAGTGGGTTATCGTCTACATTGACAACATCCTCATCTACTCCCAGAGTGAGGCCGAGCATCACTACCATGAGGTCTTGCGAAAGCTCCGGGAGTTCGACCTGTTCCTGAAAGCGGAGAAGTGAACCTTCCACAAACCTACCGTTCATTTCCTGGGGTATCCTATTGACCAGCGAGGGGTGCATATGGACAACACCAAGGTATCGGCGGTGACCTCCTGGCCAGAACCAATGACAGTGAAGCAACTACAGCAATTTCTGGGGTTTGCCAATTTCTATCGCGGTTTATTAAGAACTACAGTCTGGTACCCTGCCCGCTCACCACTATGCTCAAGGGCAAACCATCTTCCCTGACTTGGACTCCCGAGGCCAGTGAGGCCTTGCAACGTCTGAAAGCCGCGTTTACCTCTGCACCCATCCTAGCACACCCCAACCCGAAGATCCTCTTTATAGTGGAGGTGGATGCCTCTACCCCCGGAGCGGTGCTATCACAACATCAGGGGAAATCTGGGAATCTTCAACCGTGTGCTTACTTTTCGAGGAAATTCAGTCAGGCGGAATGCAACTATGATATTGGCAACCGGGAGCTTTTGGCTATCAAGTTGGCGCTGGAAGAGTGGAGACACTGGTTGGAGGGGGCTGACCACCCATTCACAGTAATCACCGATCATAAAAACCTACAGTATTTGCTAGAAGCCAATTGACTTCATGACTGACCTACCAGTCTCCAGAGGTAACACCTGTATTCTCGTCGTAGTTGACCGATTTTCAAAGTCATGCCGTCTGCCATGGAGACAGCTGAGAGTCTTTTCAACAATGTGTTCCGGTATTTCGGCCTCCCGGAAGACATAGTCTCAGATCGAGGACCCCAGTTTATTTCTCGGGTTTGGGAGCTTTCTTTCTTCTCCTAGGAGTCGCAATCAGTCAGGATACCACCCCCAGACCAATGGCCAGATGGAGAGCAAGATCCAGGAAATCAGCCGTTTCCTCTGTACGTTCTGCCACAATCACCAGGACTTCTGGAGCCAGTTCCTCGGATGGGCGGAATATGCCCAGAACTTGCGACTGCGACAACCATCCAAAAACCTACGTCCCAGGTTTGTTGGCCCCTTCACCATACCCGGTCACGTTTACGTTGTCACTCCCCCCGGAATATCGCATACACCCCACTTTCCACGTATCACAGTTTAAGCCTTATTCTGAACTTGCCTTTGCCCACGCAGACTCTGCACAGAAGGAACCCCCCTTACTGCTCCTTGCTGATGAGGGGGCCATTTAAAAGGTTAAGAAGATCCTGTCAGCACGGCGCCATGGTGGTAAGTTAGAATATCTGGGGGATTGGGGAGGGTATGGGCCGGAGGAACGATCTTGGGTGATACGGGATGACATTCTGGACCCTCAGCTAATTCAGGAGTTCCATCAGGCTAACCCTCAAGCCCCGGCACCACGAGGACGTGGGAGACCACCACGGCATCGCTCGTTTCGGCCCTTTGTAGCAGGCCGTCGGGACGGGGGAACTGTCATGCCCTTTCATTCACCACCACACTCTCCAGAATACTAATCACGCACGCTACTTAAACCCACTCCTCGAAGCTGGAAGAACAGCGAAAGACTATCCGATAACTCAAATGTTCGTTCACTGTGTGCTCACTTGTTTCTATTTGTGTTTCAGTGTTCCCGTGTTCTCAGGATCCCGATCGTATCTGTCGTGTCTGTGTCAGCGTCTGTGTCTGTATCAGCATCTCTCCGCCACAGATCTCGCACCTGCCCTTTCTGCACTCTCTCTTTGTGTGTCACTCGTCTAAAACATAAAGAATTGTGTATAATGCAAATTACTTGTCTGTGGTTCTATAGCGTAACAGCAGCCCTGAACAGGACATGAGCAATGGAAAATTGATGGATGGATTAAAACAAGTGATAATATTTTGTTTTATCAGAAAAGCCGAAATCTGCGAGCCAGATGCAATCATCAAAAGAGCCACAGCTGGCTCCCAAGCCATAGGTTCCGGACCCCTGTTCTAAATTGTCCATAGAAGTGAATGTGTGTGTGAACGGTTGCCTTTCTATGTGTTGCCCTGTTATGGACTGGCGACCCATACAGGGTGTACCCCTACCTCTCGCCATATGTGAGCTGGGTTAGGCACCAGCAGACCCCTGTGACTCCGAATTAGGGAAAAATCAGGTAAGAAGATGAATGAATGTGTGAGGACTATGCCTTCGGAAGACCGCCTGCAGAGGGTGCCCTCGCCCGAGTTCTAGGAATCTACTTCCTGGTTGAGTTTAGTGGGCGTGGGCTGCCTATATAAGCAGGTGGCCTCCTAAGGTTAATTGCGAAGTAATGTTGCGATAGGCCATGCTAAGCATATTATTTCTGAGCTTTGTGGATTTACCTTTTGGACTTTTGAATTTGGATTTGGATTTGTTACAGAATGAATAATGGTTAATGATGGAAAAGGTTTGTTTATCAGCATTTAGCAGATGCTCTTGTCCAGAGTGACATAAACAAGTGTCCTCACTGAACAGTTCAATACTGGTACAAACCAAAGTGAAACACACTCTTGAAGAGTAGCATGAATCCTTTTTAAAAAATATATACACCTGTCAAGTGCTAGATATTTAAGAAAGTGGCTTGAAAGTGACATTGATGGGAAGTTCATTCCAAAATCCTGCTGCCAGAACAAATAAAAGTCTTGCGGCAGACCAACCTTGCATCTTAGACTAGTAGTGCTTGTGGATCTGTAGGAGCATTCTATGTAAGGATCTACAGCAGTGGTAACCAAACCTGGTCTTTGTGGGCCAATATCAGCATACAGAGATGTATATATAAAAACACTTTGTCATGCAGCAAGACAATGACCCAAAATACCCCAGCAAGGTTATTGGAAAAAACAAGACTTGAAGTATTCAACTTCGTTTTTCTTTCTAACAAGCAGAATCAGTTGCAAAATCCTAGAAAAGGCACCAGAAATGTCTAACAAAACAAAGATATTAGCCTTGCTGTTTTTATACACTGCATAATATTTTATTGTCATTTAGTACATATTATTCCTGATTACGAATTGCACCTTTTAGGTTTTTTTTAACTAAATCACCTTGACATGAACATTTACGCAGTAAAACAAAACCAGAAGCACACACCATTTTGAGCCAGAGTGAGTAACATGCCATCTTTCACAGAAAATTATTGCAATAGCAGTAACAGGTTTCCAATCTGTTACAGTACTGGGCAACTAAACTGAATGCCTAGAGCCAAAATATGTTTATCATCTATTTTATAATTGAATAATGACATAATGGGTGCTTATGTGGTCCAGGCTATTTGTCTGCTAGTGCATGCGTAGGTTGTCAAAGTAAAATCACTTTGGTTGCAACAGATTGCTTTAATTTTTTTTCATATTTGTAAACACAAGATGTATGAAGAGTGTCTATATATTGTTGAATTTATTAGTCCACCATAAGGTCAAAGCTATTTTTATTACAATAGTCTATATGTACAAGTTGTATACACTAGAGCAGAAAAGGAAAACAATAAAAACATAGACTCAAACCTACTGATTATTTATTTGATGGTACATTTCTATCAATAACATTGATATGGAAGTGACATCTCAGTGTGTAGTATGGGTAGGAAAATATAACCTTATGTGTTGTTTTGAATCTGTCTTATTTGTTAGTAAGCCGTTTAATATTAACACTTATTTTCCATATACAGTGTGTTAAATACCGTTAAATTCTATGTTGGCCACAGCAGTAATGCATTTTCCAGCTCTTTCACAACATAATGTAAGAATATTGAATGTTTTTTATATTAAAAAAAAAAGCAATACTTGTATCTATGATTGCTTAATTTAATTTACCAAGGGTCATGGGGGTTTTCTGAAGCCTATCCCAGCGCACATGGGGCAAGCACAATGCAAACCTTTTAACAACAAAGAACCACATATCTTAATGGGACATCTTTTTCACAATATAATAAATGTCGATAGCAACTGTCAAGTCAACTTACAAATATCAGCTTGTGGTCAAAACTGCAATGAGGGCTAAAGGGGCAGGAATTGCACTGCCCATGCTTAGAAAAATAACCAACAGATCAGTTATAGTTATACCTTGGGCTAGAGTAAAACATGCATCTTTACAACATCTACCAAAAGGGTTAAATTTTATAAATTGTTGGTGTTAGTTTTAAGCCTGTTCATTGACATTGACATGTGGGAAGTGGTAGCCTAGTGGTTAAGGTTTTGTACGAATACCAGAAAAACTGGGGTTCGAATCCCACCTCCACTAAGCAACCACCGTGAGCCATTGAGCAAGGCCCTTAACCCACAATTGCTAAGTTGTGTAAAAGAGACCAAATGTAAGTCGCTCTGGATAAGAACATCAGCCAAATGCCTAACTGTAATATAAGATTTTTTTTTTTTTGTAAAAAAAAAAAAATTGCTGGGAAGTGGTTGATAACATAAATTAAACATGTAGGTCTCTGACAAAATTAAACATTATACTTCTGTAATATTGATGTTTATTATTCTGTTGTATATACAAATGTGAGATGCCAACCCATTAAAATTATATACAGAACTGCAAACATGCGTGTGAATTTTTCATCTGCTATCCAAGCATTGGTACATTCTTAAAAGTCAGAATGAATGGGTATAGACTGCCAATGACAGGTGAGAGAGAGTTTGTGAAAAATAATATAAAACAGGTACATATCCCAGAGCTCTATAATTCAGAGATTACTGTTTGCTGTGGGCCTTTCTCACTCCACTCTAGTCCACCTGTGCTTCACTTCTAATCTCCCTGGCCCCAGCTGCCTGTCAATTGATTTTAAGATTCTCTAAATCAATTACTTGTCTGTCCAAGGTCTCTCTGCCAGCAGATCTCTGCAGTGGTATGCATGCATTCAGAAATTCTCTCTTTCTCACACATACACACACGCACACGCGCACCCACACACACACACTCACACACACATCCAGTAAAGTAAGAGTAAATGAGGTAGTGTTAGAGTGTAACATGAGTTGAAAGAATTCTGCAGTCTCTACAGGCTTTTATCAACTCAGGATTATAGACTCTTGAGTTTCCCCTGTCTTCTATAACCTGTCCTATGCTCTACTGCTCATTTCTTTGCCCTTACATAACTCGACTTGTCCACTATAGACATATCAGGTCATTATTTAGTAAATATCCATATTTATTTACATTATTTTCTACTTTAAAATAAGACAGACTAAAATAAGTTAATGGAAAAAGTTACAATTTGTAAAATAAATATTTTTAAGTTTGACACATATTCGAAAAATTATATGCATTATCATAAAGACAGGAGGTGGAGCTGGAGGTGGCAGAGTTAAAGATGTTGAGATTTTCATTGGGAGTGACAAAGATGGACAGGATTAGAAATGAGATTTTTAGAGGGATGGCACATGTAGGATGTTTTAGATACAAGGTGAGGGAAGCTAGGTTGAGATGGTTTGGACATATGCAGAGGAGGGACATGCAGTATATTGGCAGAAAAATGCTGAGGATGGAGGTGCCGGGCAAAAGGAAAAGCTTTATCATTGAACTATAAGGAAGGACAGCAAGTGCTTTACACAAACAACAATGCTGCCCATCTGAAGTCAGTGTTAGAAAAGATGAGGCTGTGTGCATAGTGTTTTGTATTTTAAAGTACTTTACTACTTTAAAATTTTAAGTAAGTTTTTGCAAATTTAGTAACCATTTCCCTAAAATACTTGAAAACAGAATTCATCGCAATTCATCAATAAAATCTATGCAATTTGTTTTTTTAAAACATCTCTTATAAGGCAGGTCAGGGATGAATAAAACCACTGGAGAGACAGACACTCTGCAGGGATCTGGTGACCTTTTCGAAAGGATAAATTCTACTGCCTCAATGAGTGATTGCATCTCTACAGAATGCCCCAGTCAGTGTAGATAAAAGATTCAGCAAAGGTTGAACTTCAGACTTGCTTCTACAAAGTCTGTGCAATGCACTTTACAGCTGCTGAAACTAATTGTCGTTTATTTCCAGTTAATCTAATGAGTACCGAATATCACTAAGGACTTTGCCCAGAAGTAAAGAATAGGAGATGTAAGAGAACAAAAAATATAGGGGGCTGCACATTGTTCTCTAGTCACCTCATAGCTCATCTTTTTTCCAAGCAGATTTCTCTGGGAGTGACATTCCCAGGCTACTACGACATCGGCCAGCTTGTGCTTAAAGATGGTAGATGAAGTTTTTTTTTATGACAGATGTCAACTGCAGGCCATGCCAGCTGCAGCATGTGAGGAAAATATCATTAATATCATGCCTTAGTGAAACCTGGCAGACAAGAGATTTGACTCTAGGTATCTTTTCATCATAGTTATTTTAGTATAAAATGAGGTGCAGCAGATCACATAAGACCAGACTGTAAAATCCAGAATTTCAAAATGTTTACACAGTAAAATCTGATAAAATGTAATAGCAGATACATTTTTTTGCTTTTTACTAATTTTTGTATACCCATATGAAGTTTAAAAAAGAAAAAAAAACAAAATTTCTTCTGACAACATGCAATACCGACTTATGTCAGAAATCCATCTACATCTTAGCATTTAAGATTTTTTTTTAAAACTTTCATCTTATCCCCAAAATCTTGGCAGCCGCAAGGTTATTATTACTGGCTGGCCTTCGGTGATGCCCTGCATGAGAGATTGCCCTTTTTGTCCTTTCAAGATGCAGCCTGTCTAGAGTCCCAGAGCAAAACGCGATTTTAGATAAAAATGAAATCGACTATCAGCATGTCTGTCAACTATCGACAATCTCATCTGCCTTCACTGATATGGTCAAAGTGCTGCTGCGCACTTGAAATTTCCAGCACATATACAGTATGTGCCAGAACAGGACATAAAGCAAGATAATATACTGTATACTTCAAAGCAAAAAGTTTATTTACTGTTTCAATATTATTCATTTTTTATATTTACAAGGCCGGCAAGACGGTCTAGTTGCGGGATTTTCTCAGAGTACTCCGGTTTCCTCTCACAGTCCATTGGAATTATTTTTTTATTTGTAAGGGTGTTCATTCATTCATTGAATATTGTCTTTCACATTGTCCCAAAGCAACAGTAATATAGTGTGAATTACTGTACAGTTATTTAGGCATTTGGCAAATGCTCTAATCCAGAGCGACTTACATTTGGTCTCTTTTTACAACTGAGCAATTGTGGGTTAGGGGTCTTGCTCAACCACCCACAGTGATTGCTTGGTGGAGGTGGGAATCGAACCCTGTTCTTTCTGGTATTAGTCCAACATCTTAAACACTAGGCTACCACTTCCACTGTAAACGTTTACCCATTCATTAGTGTCCATTTCATTCATATTTAATACTGGGAATATCCATCCTAATATTCATGTAACTCATTTACCAACTCAGTTAATATTTGTGTGAAGTAGATTTAAATTTATTTCTTTTCAATGAGTTACCTTTATAATTTATGGTATTTCTTCTCAGTTTTTAGACTGAGAGTACTTTGTCAGAAATCAGCTTATTTTTAGCAGCACCTGAGGAAATTAAGGTCTATTATTTTGAATAAATTTAAAATTGTTAGGTGAAAGATGCCAGCAGATGTGTAAAAGTGCAGTTTCTTGTGCAGTTAGTCTTAGTTTAACATATTTTATATCATATTAAATAATATAAAAGAAACATTGCTACTCCAATTTGTATTTTACCACAAGATATGGCATTAAAATATAGTTTTAAAAAATAAATATACAGATATCCCTCGTTTTCCGGGGTTAATGGGGACCACAACCTTTCGCAAAAGCAGAAAAACTGCGAAGTAGTATTTGCCCCTAGGAATTTTTGTGTATGCGGGTACTGTACAAGAATGTTTTAAATATGTAATCCACTCGTACACTTATTGGTCGTTGTCACACCCGAAACCAATCACGCGCCTTTATGAAAGCTCGTGGTATGTACAGTACTTTGAGTCAACTCATCTCTTTGGTTGACATGCAGGGATCCTTCTCTCTCGCGCGCGCATCAACAAGAAACAACGCTCCTTTCCACAATGTGGCTGCTGCTGACCCGCCAAGCACTGAAGCCACAACATGAAGCGTGAAGTGGCGAGGGAACACTGTAACTCGCTTTGTTGCATTAAATACATATATTGTAATAGATAAAAATTAAATCAGGAAAATGATGCAGGAATTAACATTTCAATCAATTTAAATACTAACAGTATTATTTTTGTAACTTTAAGTAACTAAGTGTATTTTAAAACATGAATTAGGAAAAAAAAGCATACATTCTTTAAAAACTTTAAATTAAACATCAACATATTTCAACAATTACTGTTTTTAATAAACAATAGCTTAAATAAATACAAACAACAGGGCAAAGATGGGAATCAACACTTCAACTATGGAGGTAGAAGACAAATATATAGTGCCTTGAAAAAGGATTTATATTAACTATTTCACAGTTTTCAACCACAAATATAGATATTGATATGAATGTATTATATTGATATTTTATCTAAAAGACCAACTATTCAATTCGGTTTCATGTACAGTGGGTGCAGAAAGTATTTAGACCCCTTAAATTTTTCATTCTTTGTTATATTGTAGCCATATGCTTAAATCATTTAAGTTTATTTTTTCCTCATTAATGTATACACAGCAACCAATATAGACAGAAAAAAACAGAACAGTTGACTTTTTTGCTGATTTATTTTTTATCATAAGGGCTATCATAGTGGATAGCACAGTCGCCTCACAACAAGAAGGTCCCAGGTTCGAATCCCGGGCCGGGATCTTTCTGTGCGGAGTT
>JAOTRA010000035.1:8550189-8560731 GCA_026260255.1 Pseudolaguvia tuberculata
TAGGAGTGAATGTGTGTGTGAATGGTTTTGTCTATGTGTTGCCCTGAGATGGACTGGCGACCCGTCCAGGGTGTACCTCCGCCTCTTGCCCTATGTGCGCAGCAGACCCACGTGACCCCGGATTCGGGAATAAGCGGGTAAGAAGATGAATGAATGAATCAATGAATGAATTAATGAATGAATAAATAAATTAAACATCATAAGTATTCAGACCCTTTGCTGTGACACTCTGTGATATATTTAACTACACCTTCTCTTGAGTCCAGCTGTGTTTTCAGCATCAAAAACACACATGATTGACTTGATTAGGAAAGCCACACACCTGTGTATTTAAGACTTTTACAGCTGACAGTGCATACAGAACAAATGAGAATCATGAGATCAAAGGAACTGCCTAAAGAGCTTAGAGACAGAATTGTGGCAAGGTTACCACAAAAATTTCTACTGCACTTAAGGTTCCTAAGAAAACCCAGCCATTAGGGTTGCTCAAGCCAGTGCATTCTAAGTGCCGGTCCCAAGCCCGGATAAATAGGGAAACCGCTCCAGATCAAATAAGAATCAGAATTTCATATCGGATCGGTCGAGGCCCTGGTTAACAACAACCGCCAAAGGTATCATTAGCTGACAGGGTACCGGTGGAAATTAGGCTACTGTTATCTAAAGGTGGAGAAGAAGAGGAGGAAGACTTCTACAGAAATGGAAGGGAAAGGAAAGTGGAGGTTAGGGTGGGTAGTTTAAATGTTTGTATTATGACTGGTAAAGGGAGAGAGTTAGCTGACATGATGGAGTGTAGAAAAGTGTATATCATATGTGTGCAGGAAAGAAAGATAGAAAGGGAGTAAAGCCAGGAACGTTGGATTTAAATCATGGTGTACATGTAAAGAGAAATGGTGTAGGTGTAATACTGAAGAAAGAGTACATTGATGAGTGTGGTGGAGATGAAGAACGTGATGGTAAATATCATCTGTGCTTATGCGCACCAAGTAGGTTGTGAGGAGGAGAAAAAGGAAATACTCTGGAGTGAGTTAGATTGTAGTTGAGCATGAAAGATTGGTGATCGGATCAAACTTAAATAGTCATGTTGGTGTAGGGAACAGACATTATGAGGATCAACAAAAATGTCAACTATTCTGTTTTTCTGCCAGTATGGGGGGCTGTGTTTACATTAATGAGGAAAAAATTATTTTAAATGGTTTTAGCAAATACTGCTATATAACAGAGTGAAAATTTTTTGTAATTATGAATTAGAAAGAAAAATTATATAAAGATTATAAAGTTATAAAAATAAAATTTGGAAAGGTACATTTTGTATTTATCCCACCTACATCAAGAATTTGTGGAGCCAAATTTTGCTGCAAGTATTTTGGGGTACTTTCATATTATGTCTCTACCCCAAATCTACCTCACATCTAGAAACTGCCCATTCTTCCTTGCAAATTTGCTAAAGCTCCGCCAGAGTAGCACAGATACACAATGGGATTTAGTTCTGGACTTTTTAAGAGAATATTTTTTGATCCAAACCATTCTATTGTCTTGCTGGAAGGTGAATCATCTTCCCAGTCTCCATCAACTCAGACTAGCGTTCTTGTTCTCAGAAAAGCATCAGACAGCATGATGCTGCCACCATATTTCAGGGTGGGAATAGTTTGTTCAGGATGTTCATTCATTCATCTTCTAATCCACACAAGGTCTGCTGGAGCGCATCCAAGTGTACATAGGACACAAAGCAAGGGTACCAAGAGGAAAACCACGCAAGTACAGGGAAAACATGCAAACTCCCCGGGAACCAAACACAGGACATTCTTGCTGTGAGGTGACCGTGCTATACACTACTCCACTTATTCCCGAATCTGGGGTCATAGGGGTCTGCTACTTCTATCCCAGCATCCTATAACCCGGCGAGAAGCGGGGGTACACCCTGGACGGGTTGCCAGTCCATCTCAGGGAAACACATAGACAAAGAACCATTCACACACACATTCACTCCTATGGACAATTTAGAATCACCAATCCACCTAATCTGCATGTTTTTGGACTGTGGGAGGAAGGAAACCCACAGGAGGAAACCCACGCAAGCGCGGGGAGAACATGCAAACTCCGCACAGAAAGATCCCGGGCCGGGATTCGATCCCGGGACCTTCTTGTTGTGAGGCGACTGTGCTGTCCACCACGCCACCGCGCCACCTGTTCAGGGTGTTGAGCAATGTTAATTTTCTGTCACACATGGCACTTTGCATTTAGACCAAAAGGTTCAACCACATGTTGCTGTTTCTCCTACATGACTTGTGGCAAACTGCAAAATTGAATTATTATGTCTTTCTTTCAACAATGGCTTACTTACCAGATTTATAAATTACTTGATTTATTGATTTCCTATGGAGAGATTATTCCAAGTGATCTATTGGCCCGTTGGCTGCTTCTCTGACCAGTGATCTCCTTGCTCAGGGTGCTTTCTTTTTGAATGTTGGATTGAACATTTTTTTATTTTGTTAAAATAACAGACTTTCATGAACTTGCACAAATACAGATTTGTTATCTGTCTATATCTGCTTCATCTATTAGTATTTTATACTAATAACAATCAAAATTTGGAACATTTGGATGATACTGAACAAAAGCAATATTTGAAAATATTTGGAGAACAGACCTGTCTCTACCCTGTAGATGACTTACCACATGCTGAGTGCATTCTGGCTAGCCAATGTCAAAGTGATGACCCAGATGCTAAAACGAGCTAAGGTGGTCCTTGGCTGTCATAGTGAATTTAATGCTTGGCCTGAGTGATCTCTATGGTTTGTTGATTTCTGTGGCTTTATAGCACCACAGAGCTTACTGTTCATTATGTTATTCATACATATGTTACACTAGGCAAAACAATTAAGTGCCCTCATAACATTTTATGCCCTTTAAACTAAATAACTTTTTGTTAACTAAACAGCTTGTTCAAACTGCCTTGGTTTTTTAGGTTAATGTGAGTTGGTTAAATCAATATAAAACACTTTGCGATACTGCTGGGGAAAAAAGTAAAATAATTCCAAATAGTATTGACTATGTTAAACTGTATAACAAAATATAAACAGTTCTGTATCAAAATAATAAATCCTGTCTTAGTCCTTGTAGAATATTTTTTGTTGATTTGTTGTCTGAGGGAAATAAATATATTACTTAAACCGTAATTCTTTAAAAAAAAAAAAATTAAAATGATTAATCCTTTGTTACCATTCCATATAGTATTGTTTATGCAACATAATAATTTTATGTACAGAGCTGCCTACAAACAGTGTGTGTGAATGGATACTGTAAAATGGAGGTGGTAGGCTACATTGCTAAAGCTGGTTTGGGTTCAGCAAACAGGTACAAAGTGGCTCCAGAAGGATATCTTGTGGAGTTCCAGAACAGAAAAAATAGCAATTGCTGTGTTCTTACTGCCCTAGCCAATCACTCATGTTCACTTTGCAAAAAATGCTGTCATTTGGTAGCAGCGTTCTGCTAACTATTGAGAACTTGGTATGGTGCTGGAGGGGGTGGAGTCTGGCATGAACATGCTGACTAGCACTTTCCCTATTGTCACAACCAATCAGTGTCTTTGAAGTTAATGGAGAACACAAAACCTATTTAAAAGCTACATTTACCACTTGGCTGATTCCATTACATTGTGTAATTTCCAGGTGTCACATTTCCCCTCCACATGTCTGTCTTAATGCTCCCTCAAGCAGTCTCTGATTAGTCAGACTCTACTGCCTCCCAAAATTCACTTGCTCCATGATAGGGATAGCATACAATCCACTCGAATAGTAGAGGAGAAAATCAGTTTTTACTTCCACTGAATTAAATGCATAATACTCATGTTTGAGACTTGATTTTTATTTATAATTTTTTTAATATTCATACTTTTCAAAAACCCAAAGTATAATGGAGTAAGGATTTATTTTTCTTTCTGCTATATATTTGAAATAATATAATAAACTTGCACTTTAATAATAAAGTTTAATAATTCCACTATTAGGTTCAATTGTCATAATTATTCGTATATTTATATATTTCATCCACATGGGTGGATAAAGGGAAAGAGGGTGAGAAAGAGAGTGCATATCTGACAAAATAATCAGACAACAAACAAACTATATGTTTCTAGCAAAGTATATTGGTTTGGTTTCCCTTGTTAGTTTCTGTCTTTTGACAGCAAAGAAGTTAAAATGTAATCAGGAAAAGCTCATGCTCATGGCTCTTGGAATCAATTTCCTTCGAGAATGCAATCATGCAGGTCATTTGATTTGTGACCCAGTGTATGCAGGTCAAAGAAGGTACATCCTAAAGAAGAAAAAAGAGCAGCTAGACATTTGTACTTTAAACCAAATCCTTTTAGCAAATGAAACCTATTGATCAGATGGAATGCCTTCAGAGAAAAGGCAAATCCGTAATGGACTTACAATACAATTTGCCCATCACTGCGAAAATACATCTGAAACTTCTGAACAAATGTACATTCTACAATATTTAAAGATTCTTTTAGATTGTTATGACTAAAAATATAAGGTGTATATACACAATAGCAATGGCGCATTCAAGCAATATCAATAATATATTCACATGAAGTTTGTGATTTTTTTTTTCCTCAAGTTAAAATCTGTGTTTTAGCTAGTATTATTGGTATTTGTAGGATTGTTATCACACATGGCTGTTTTTATTTACACCAGTTCACATGTTTACAATAGGAATAATGTGTTGCTTTTATGAATTCCCACAGTGTAGCAAAGAAAAAGATTTGGAATTGTAAACTTCTCTAAATCACTGTATTAAAAATGCTGGTCTCTGGGGAAAAAAGATTAACTAATAAAAATCCAGTGTAGGGAAATGCACAGTAGGAGACATCACTGGTTTTTATTGTAGTCAACCCCCTCCAGTGCAAATTGCAAGTCAGCAGGTTGATCTGCTGGTTGAGCTCACCTCCCCCAGCTGAAACTCAAAAGCAAACTAGTGCTCAAGTACATGGAACAGGCTTGAAGTATCTCTAAATGATCCCTTTTCTTCTATCAGCATGTCGCTGTTATGAAAGTCCTCTTCATGCATTAGTTCATAAAAGCAACAAAAGACCAAGTCATCTGAACATAAAAGGAATTAAAACAGTTCAAATGTAACCATTGTTTGGGAAAATAATTGTAAGTCATATTGACAGCATAATAAATTGGTAAAAACATTAATATTTTTTCTATCCTCAATTTTTGGCATACTCTCATTTTCATGTGTTGCATACATGTTAGGGTTTGTAATTTACAGGCATTAAGTAAGTTGCTTTAATGTCCAAAAGAACCAAGATTATTATAACAACTTAAAAACTGTTTTATTTTACTGGGAAATGCATTTGAGTATTTAACATTTTAATATTGCTGTCATAAATTTCAGCTAAATCTCATTGTGTGATGTCATCAAAAGCGCACATTCATTCATCTTCTAACCCTCTTTGTCCCTAATTCAGGGTTACGGAGGGTCTAATGGAACATTTGGATACTTAGAGCAAGAGGTATGGGTACAACCTGGAAATGTCACCAGTCCATCACAGGGTCACACATAGACAACGAACAATGAAACACACTCACGTGTATAAGCATTTTAGAATCCCTAATCAACCTAATAAACATGTTTTTGGACTGTGGGAGGTAACCTGAGTACCTGGAGAAAACCCCTTGACTCTAACCCAGAACTTTCTTGTTGTGAGGCAACCGTGCTAACCACTATGACACCGCCCCGCCTCAAAAGCACACGTTAATACATGTAACAATGGTTCGCTACAAACCCGAATCCAAAAAAGGTTTTTGAAATGTCATGCCAAATATTGGCTCATTTTGGATTTTATGAGAATTCTGAAAAAGTTGGGACAGGTAGGAATAAGAATCATCTGGAGGACCAATTTGCAACTTATTAGGTCAATTGGCAACATGGTTGTGTATAAAAAGAACCTCTCTGTAACGATGCGGTGATTGCAAAGAGAGCCGGATCCATAATGCAGTGAAGTGGTGAGGGTTTATTTATAAACAGTGGTGCTGTGATATATACAGTGCTCAAACATAAACAAAACACGAAGACACGCAGACAAAGATGAAACACGAGGCGACTATAAACAAAACAATAACATATACAAAACTATGGTCAAAGCTTAAACACATGATCATACCAGATTTCCAAAGTTCCCAAAATATCATCCAAGACTGAAGAGATTAGTTTACCTTCTTTCCTGTAACTTGTTTTATTACGTGTTATTTCTTTATGATTATGTGACATTGTGCACGAGTTCTCCTTTTGTGTTAAGCTTCTGGATTTTGCACCCCTCAGCACATTCTCTTTTCACACACACATAGTCAGAACCAAATGCCCAGTCTTTAAGAGGTTATCTGTAAAACATGCTCAGGAGTGTTGGGTTCCTATCTGTTATCTGAAGATACAGGCACGGAGGGGGTTTCCTGTATGTTATTCTCAGAAGGAGTTGCCCAAAAGTTATTGTCTTGAGTGGCTATATAAATGAACTCCTTCTATGACATTCTTTGGAAGATCTCTGCATGAATAAACTGTCATGACAAAGTTCTGGTGTTTGTTCTATGTGTGATTTCCCCAAGCGCTCGTATTTTGAGTTGTGATTCGAGACTCCCTAGACACGCCAGCGAAACGGGGGGTGAGGAACAGAGCAGTGCAGCCGTAAATTCTTACAAAGACATACATGCAACTCCGTACTTTAATAACCCACGATGCGCATACCGGCGCGTCGCCTTAAATATTACGTCAACGCCCTGGCAACTAGGTTATTAACGACGACGCGTGGCGCTTCATATTCAGATGCTGCGTGGGAGGCGGAGCTTCGTCTTCTGACGCTGCGCGAGGGTCGGAGCTTGGTCCGCCACCTTACACTCTCACAGTGAGAGACAGTGTCTCTCAGAAGATGGGCAAAGGATCACCAATTACTACAATGCTGCAGCGAAAATATCACAAGAGTTTCTCAGAGAAAAATTGCAAAGATTTTGAAGTTATCATCATCTACACTGCATAATATCATCCAAAAATTCAGAGAATCTGTGTAAAGGTTAAAACCAGAATACCATAGTGGATGCTTGTGATCTTTGGGCCCTTAGATGGCACTGCATCACCTACGGTAATGCTACTGTAATGGAAATCACAATGTGGGCTCAGGAATACTTGCAGAAAACATTGTTGTTGAACACAATCCACCATGCCATTCGCCGCTGCCATCTAAAACTCTATAGCTAAAAAAAGAAGCCATATTTAATCCATAAGCGCAGGTGTTTTCTCTGGGCCAAGGCTCATTTAAAATGAATTGTGGCAAAGTGGAAAACTGTTCTGTAGTCATACGAATCAAAATTTTGAAGGTTTTTTTGGGAAACTGGGACGCTATGTCAACCGGACTAAAGAGGACTAGGACAACCCAAGTCGTTACTAGCGCTCATTTCAGAAGCCTGCATCTCTGATGGTATGGGGATGCATGAGTGCATGTGGTTTGGGCACCTTACACCAGCATACACAAGGCACCATCAATGCTGAAAGGTATATCCAAGTTGTAGAACAACATATCAAAATGTCGTCTATTTCAGGGAAGACCTTGCATTTTCCAACATGACAATGTCAGACAACATACTGCATCAATTACAACATCATGGCTGCATTGGAGAAGGATTTTGATAATGAAATGGTCAGCCTGCAGTCCAGATCTTTCACTTATATAGGAAGATGCAACAAAGAAGACCTAAGACAGCTAGAGGCCTGTATTAGACAAGAATGGGACAACATTCCAATTCCTAAACTTGAGCAACTTCTCTCCTCAGTCCCTAGACATTTGCAGACTAGTCCCTAGACATTTGCAGACTGTTATAAAAAGAAGAGGGGATTCCACACAGTGGTAAACATGGAAGAAGAGGGGAATTCCACACAGTGGTAAACATGTAACTTTTTTTGAGCTCTGTGGATGTCATGAAGGAATGTGGGAAGTGGTAGCCTAGTGGTTAAGGTGTTGGACTAATGCCAGAAAGACTGGGGTTCAAATCCCACCTCTACCAAGCAATCACTGTGGGCCCTTGAGCAAGGCCCTTAACCCACAATTGCTCAGTTGTAAAAAAAAAAAAGAGACCAAAAATGTAAGTTGCTCTGGATAAGAGAGTCTGCCAAATGCCTAACTGTAACTATATGAAATTTAAAATCAATATATTTTCCCTTAAAATTATACATTTTATCAGTTTAAACATTTGATATGTCATCAATGTTGTATTCTGAATAAAATATTGAAATTTGAAACTTGCATTGTATTTTCTTTTTATTCACAATTTGTAGTGTTACAACTTTTTTGGAATCGGGTTTGTAGAAGGGGAACAAGAAGTCATAGAAGAAAGTATTGTGAACTATTGTGTCAGCATGAACCATGCTCACTGGCTTTCCGTGTGTAATGCATAGACTTAGATAAAGGACGCATGAATGTTGAGTATTATGGTGATCTAGTATGTTTAGATGCATCCTTCCTTCTCATTGATCACTCAGGCATCTTGACGGTGAGAGGGACAGGTATGCTTTACATATTCCCCTCAAGGTTTGTTCCTTTTACCATCCTTGCCACCGTCGCCTCCGGTTTTCTAAGTAAATAAGGTTTTCTTTGTAAGGCTTTAATTAGGCATAGCACATTTCAATTTAACTGGTCATCTGCCACAGAAGAAAAATTAAAGTAGCGAGCTGCAAAAAATGTGTACTGAACAGTACACAATGGCTCTTTTGGCATGTAGGCTGACCTCAGGATTGGTTTGACTCTGCATGAGGCAAGACAGACAAACCCACAAAATAAGTCTGCAAATCTCCTACTTTTCTAATGGTAGCGTAGTAAAAGGCTATTTTATTTTCTTTACAACTGATTAGCTAGCCCTTCCAAAACCCTGGCCAGGACCGAATCTACACCTTTAGTCTAAGCTGTAGGCCTTTTCCTATAACATCTTGTCAGTGGTTCCTGTTGGGAATTTTACATAGGCGCCTTCAAGAAGGTACACAAACTCATACATTTATACCCATTGAATAAAAAAAATTCTCTGCAACCACAAATATGTATTTTATTTGATTTTATGCAGGAGACCACTACAAAGTAGCACATAATTGTGAAGTGGAATGAAAATAATTGTATTAAGCAAATAAAAATGTAAAAAGTGTGGTGTGTATTTGTATTCAGTCCCCTGTCTTCAGTCACCTAATTAGATGATAGAGTCCACTGTGAGTTATTAAGTCTCAGTATAATTACACCTGTCCTGTAAAGGTCTCAGTAGTTTGTTAGAAAACACTAGTGGAAAAAAAAACAGCATCATAAAGACCAAGGAACTCACCAGACAGGTCAGTGATAAAGGCGTGGAGACGTTTAAGCAGGGTAAGGTTAGAAAAATATCTGAAGATTTAGACATCATAAGAAGCACTGTTCAACCCATCAGACAAAAATGTAAAAAGTATGCTACAACTACCGTTCACCTAAACTGACAGACCGACCAAGAAGTGCACTGGTCAGAGAAGCAGCCAAGAGGCCCATGGTGACTCTGAAAGATCTGTAGAAACCCACAGCTCAGGTGGGAGATTCTGTCCACAGGACAACTTTTGTTGTGTACCACATATATCTGGCTTATATGGAACAGTAAGAAGAAATAAGAAAAAAATTAACTGTTTGGCCTAAATGCAAAGCGCTATTTGAAGTGGAACTGTTGGAGGCTGCATAACTTGAGACTGGGAAGGAGATTCAATGGCTCTAAACTTACAGCTAAGGAAATGGTTTGGATCTAAGTATAGTCATGTGTTAAAATGAGGGTATTTAATATTATATGTTTGAAAATTTTATATATTTTTTGTTTCACTTCATAATTATATGCTACTTTGTTACTAGCAAAGCCACTAGCAAAATATTGATCTATTACATAAAATTTAAGTGATTGTAAGGTTAGGAAAGGAAAGGAATAAGAAGATATAAAGATAAAAGAAAAAAAGATATTTTGAAAAAGGAGTTGGGTTTTGTTGGGACATTCATGTTGTGTTTTTACAAATTAAACCATTTGGAAAAGCAGAAAATATTATGCCTTTGGATATCAAATAAATATATATTCTGGATAGCCAAATACTGTACAAAACAGGACCACTTTTACCTGTATACAGCATACATTTAGCTCCTCCAAGAGCTGCGCATGCCTAATGTCCAAGCAGACTACACTCGTGCTGTGTGTCAGATTCTTTTTTTAAACTTAGTTATTACTTGAAAAACACAAAAACCAAAGAATTGTTCTTTCTAGTTCATGCCAAAATGCCCCTGCTATGAGATTATACCAATAATATTACATTAGTTTTACAGGTGCTTCTGAATTTCTGAAAACCATCTCAACCTAGTCTCATTTACTTTGTCATCAAAACATCCTACGTGTGCTGTTCCTCTATTAAACTCTTCAACTCTGCCACTGTCATGCCTTCTCAGTCACCGCCTCACTCTCCCGAATACTAATCCTGCTCACCTGTCTCTCGTTCCAAGTCAAT
>JAOTRA010000035.1:8576441-8587349 GCA_026260255.1 Pseudolaguvia tuberculata
AGCTGCACTAAGATCCAATAGAACTAGGAGAGAGACGCAGCCCTGATCAGAGGCCAATAGCAGATTGTTTACTACTTCCATCTGGTAGGGCTATTTTTGTTGATGGATCTTGCTCTAAACCGCAAGATGGTCTCTGTCTTACAGGGTCTGCTGTAGTGGAACCTTCAGAGCGCTGCATTGAGGCCTACGCATTACCGTTTAAGTCTGTTCAGGCGACTGACCTGTTTGCCCTAACCAGAGCGTGCATTCTATCCGCTGATCAGGATGTCACCATTTACACAGACTCTAGGTATGTTTAAGGTGTTTGTCATGACTTTGGTCATATCTGGTCCATGAGGGCTTTCATGGTAGCGGATGGCAAACCCATTTTCCATGCATCCCTGGCCCAGGATCTGATTGAAGTGTGCCACAAACAAAATAAATTATCCATTGTTAAAACCAAGCCTCGTTCTAATGATCTAATCATTGAAGCTCTGGGTAATGCCCTGGCTGACAAGCTCGCTAAAGTTGCGGCTCAGTCAGGGGCCTACCCTTCCTTCATGGATATCTCTGCTGTTTCTTGTTCTCCTTGACTGCTGAGTGCTATCCTTCCTGGAATTGACTTACACCAAATTCAACTCTCTGCTACCAACTCTGACAGGCAATTCTGGGATGCAGAGGGGGCAATTGACTCTCCTGATGGCATGCATGTCCTGCCCATGGTCGCCTCTGTCTGCTTGCCCATTGCCTACCATTACTCGTCCGTAAGTTTCATGGCCCCAATCATCGCGGACGAAGAGGGGTAAAGGAAATGATATCACAATCGTTTTGTATAGAGAAATTAACTGTTAGGATGGACGATATTCTTGATTCATGTCTGAGGTGTGCACAAAACAATCCATCTAATGCACACGCACACCAACACATACCTACACCAGAAACACCCTTTCAGGAATGGCAATTCTATTTCACACATCTGCCCAAGAAGGGCCCATATCGTTACTTACTTGTAATGGTTGATACATTTTCTAATGCCTTACCGTGCGCTAAGGAAAACGCAGGAACCATAGTAATTATCTTGTTTAAGGAAAGTGTTCCCAGGTATGGGGTACCCAAAGGTATTGAACACCTTTCACATCTAAGGTAACTCAGCAATTGTGTAAATAACTTTTCATTAACTGGCATTTCCACATTCCCTATCATCCAACACTTGTCTAGAATTGTGGAAAGGGCAAACCGTACAATCAAAGGTAAGCTACGTAAAGCAATGCAGACCCTTGCTACCAAAGATTGGCTGAGCATCCTTTCCATAGTATTGGCTGATATGAGAATGATGCCACAGACAGGTTTTAATCTCCATATGAATTTGTCATGGGCAGACCGTTTCAGGTGCCATGGCGTAGAGGACTTCAGTCTGTTGGTACAGGTGACCTCCAAGTACACCTTTCTGAATACTCTGTAGGTTTGATAACACAATTGAACAAATACTGGGAGCTAACTAATCAGGCAAGGCCTCCTATCCCGGAGGAACAAACACACCCATTCAAAGTAGGTTCCAAAGTCCTAGTAAAATTATTTATAAAGGCAGGAGAGGACATTTTTGGTCACCCTCTCTATAGTGAACCTGCAGAAGTAATTGCTGTTACTAGAACCGCTGTATTAACTGATCTTTTTCCACAGTGGATCCATGCAACCCGGCTGAAGGATTAGCCATAGCTGACATCCTTCTTACAGGGATCCTCTCTTGCGGCACCAACTGGCCAGCTGCCACCTTAGGCCAGCCACCTTAGGCAAAAGTGAGGATTTTCGGTGCCCTACCCTGATCATCAGAGCTTCAGTATCATCAACGGATAAGATACACCTCACCTGATGCTGTAGTGTGGTTCTGACAAATTTTCGGACACCTCCCTCACTGTCAGAAGAATAGGTTAGGAGGAGAGTGGACCCCCTTGATCCACAAACATGAAAATTCCACTCGTGATCCGCATCTCCGTCCTTCTATTAGACCTGCTCAGCAGCCTAGGGCACCCTCACAATAATGTTTTCTGGCAATTCACTAATTGGACAGCACACAAATTCATCCTGTTATGTTTGCCATCAGATGCCCACTGCTGTGGGTACATTTGCTCTACGGCCTCACAGCGAGACTATGAATGACACCTTAGTTGCTCTTGCACAATCCTGCATTACCTCTGATTGCTTGGAACGAAATTCCAGTACTAATTTCACAGGCATGCAATATGAAGCGTATGGAAAATACACTTACAGTAGGGCTTACGAGTTCTGCACAAATGGGTCGGTGGTGGTAAATGCATCCAGCAATGTATTTAATCATAGTTATTGTCTAAATTTGTACTTGCATGCTGCATAAATTATCCGGGGGAAGGATATAGACAAGGTATGGTTGGGTTTGAAAGTTCACTTTCCCCCTAAATGCGCTCTACCCATTTACCTTAATGGAACCAAAAACCTAGTAGTAGAAGATCTGAAACCCTCGATGTGTCCAAATACTGTTAATGCGTAAGGTACTAATCACAATTGTAGTGGGAATTGCTCCGCCAGGCATCCTAGAACTGTAGGCACAGAAAATCATTTTAAGTTTTACTGACTCTTCCTTTGTGGGGGTTACGTTTATTTCTTTATACCGTATAACTGGGGTGGTGTGTGTACTATCACCCGTTTTAGGAGCAATTTTACCATAATCACCGTAAATGGCGCCTCGGGACTTACTCATACAATACCACACCTCCTCTCTCAGAACCCTGTCATACGCTTTCTCCAGATCCACAAACACACAATGCAGCTCCTTCTGGCGTTCTCTATACTTCTCCATCAACATCCTCAAAGCAAAGATGGGTGGTACTCTTCCTTGGCATGAAACCATACTGTTTCACACAGATGGGCACCTCTTCCCTCAGCCTGACTTCCAATACTCTTTCCCATAACTTCATGGTGTGACTCATCAACTTTATTTTCCTGTAGTTACTGCACGACTGCACATCTCCCTTATTCTTAAAAATCGGTACCAGAACACTTCTTCTCAATTCCTAAACATCTCCACGCTTCTACTGGAATGTCATCTGGTCCAACCGCCTTTCCACTCTTCATCCTCTTAAAAGCTGCAGCTTAGCTATGCTAAGATAAACTGTACAGTAAAGATAAACTGTTAGCTAGCTGGATAAGCTAATCATTGCCTTGTTTGTTTTCTTCCTGTTTCTTGACCTTGTTCTACTGGAGTTTCCTGTCCTGTTTAATATGCTGTCTGTTTTGTTTTGGGCTGGATTATTGTTTGTATAAAATATAAAATAACAGAACAATACGAACATGACATAAATATTAACACTCACTATGAAGGATACTTTATTTAATTTTGGGTTAAGCACTCTGGGACTGCACTCAAAGACTGCTTGTCAGTAAATTCCACTTATGCTGAGTTACACACTACAGGTGGGTCATCAGTAATTATAGATTACATGTTATGTGGAAATTTAAAATGTGATTATGCCAGAACTAACTTTGGTATGGAATTAGATTTTTAGTTGCCAACCATATTTATAATTATATTTGGTTGTTGATAAAGGTAATGTGATGCAGTATAAATTGTCAAACTTTCTCACTACTGTCATTAAGCATTACAGCATTTCACTTTCCAGGGGTCTTTTTTTCTTTTTTGTATTCCTTCTTATATATTCACTCATAGTTCTGTACAAATGATTGCACATATGCATGTAATAGTTTCACTCTATTCAAACTGAATGGTAAAGTACACAAGGCAAACATGGTTGTTTTGCATCTTGGAGGTTTTGAGACCTGCCTGGACTATTTAGAGGTAACAATGTTGTATATGTGGCTTAGATGTATTGATTGTTTCAAGAAGTCCATTGCTTTTTCAGATGTCCCAGTGATCATGAATGAAACAGGGAGCTGCATGGAGAGGAGCAAAGAGAAGGCGGCAGCAGCAATGCCAGGTAGCTATGGGCTCTGCTATGCTGCCCTCTGGGAAGCCTCTCATCTGATACAGAACCCCACATAAACTACCTGCAGCACCATCTGGAGACATCTAATAAGATGTGTTATGAATTATTGATTCTTCAAGTACTTTTCCTTAAGATATATATTCCTTTAAATCCAGGAGCTTTGCTCTTTGACTTAGGTTTTTGAACACAGCACCCTGAGCAAGCTGCCAAGCAATAAATGCCTGAGAGACCAATTAAAAGCTCCAAGGATGCTCCTAACCTTTCTTATGCCTTATCTCTTTATCCACTAACTACTTGTACTATCATTTGAAATACAATATTAATTTTTTTAACTGCAATTTTATTTAAACTAATAGTAAACAATTTAGGAATTTGCATAAAATTTGATATTTCAGAACTATTGATAATTTTAGTTAAATGCATTACAAAATCCCATAAAATATAAATATTGAGAGTTCAAGTTGTTTCAGTGTTTGACTACTGAAGAATAGTATAAATATAATTGGTCGGACACAACAAGTCTCAATGTTAGTTAGTCATGTTAATGTAACATCTTGAATGGTCATAATTTTAGATTCTTTTGTCATCTGTATTGAAAAATAAACAAAATACAAAAAATTCATGTTTGGAGTATATAAATGAGTTATCATACCAATTAAAATACCAGTCAACTTTGTGTGTAGTGAAATCTGTTATTCTGTCACTTGCTCACCTTCAGGCAATCTTGATTTATGCATCAACGCTCTGTATGCATTTCATACTACTTCCAAACCTTTCTACAGCAGGTTACAGGGCTTACATAAGAGTAGAAATATAATGAAATATTCAAAGACTCTGTGCACCTGGTCCAGCATAGCGATACGTGATAGACTATACAGAGCCCCGAAGTGGTAGAGGATGAATAAACCTCATCCTCTACCACTTCGGGGCTCTGTATAGTCTGATGGTGCTGAGAAAAAAGAAGGGTATAATTATCCAATGGTGACATTGTTCTGACATACAGGGCCCTCTTCTGGCAACTGTTACTCTCGTCTGATGCATATATCGTCTAGCCTCTGCAGCATATCATTCTACTCCAGCCACAATGTTGCACAAAAAGGCAATTATATTAAATGAGAATGCAAAAATGTGGTTTTAGAGATAAAAATTTTCATTTATGAATTAATCTAACAGAAGTAAAACTAAGCTCTGACAGTGTTATTATATAAACAAGAAATTGCATATTAGAGGACATTTTAAAATACCAAATGGCCTTTTACTTGATGCAGTAAAGAATTTTTACACTTTCTATAGTTAGTGTGGTTGTTCATCTATGGCGTTTCTAAGGTTTACCTTTGCCTTTCACCCGATGTGAACTGGAATAGGCTCCAGAAGACCTCCAGTAAATAGAAATAGGTGGGTTTGTAATATTACATATGAACTATTTTTAAAATTAAAAAAAGACAGAAGGACTTAAAGAATAAAAAAGGTTGAAAAAAAAGATATTTTAAAGGCACACTGCAGTTGTCATTAAAATACATAGACCAGTCTGAGAAGACCTTTTAAACAAACCGTGCTGCTAATCTGCTCCCATAGAAGCCATAACATCAATCATACAGAAAAAGAAAGTGAGAGAGAGAGATTGAAAGAAATAGGTATCACTCTGAAAAATAACTATAATACGTGAAATAGTTGTGTACTATAGTCAGTTGCACTTAAGGGTTATCTCCTAAAATGTGTTTTGCATGAAATAAAGTGCTCTCAAAGAGAAAGATAGCTGCTGTAACATGAAGGTTTATTTACTTTTTCAATTTGGTCACTTACTTGTAGGTATGCTAGACATAAAAATCAAAACAATTTGTATTGTGGAGAAAATGAAAAAAGCACAGGAGTAATTATTCAACTGTTAAATATTTTGTATTGTACTGTATTTGCATTTTTGCTGTAAACGCAACCTTTGTGTAATTAGCAACAAAATATGGCTGACTTTTACCTGTATTTTGGTGTTCTGTATGCCTGGATACAGGAGTAAAGGTTTGTTAGTTCGCATTACCCTGACATCTACACACAGAAATGTATAAAAAGTGTTTGTTGTTTGTAAATTTACCTTCTAATTTGTCTTTTTGTGTCTTCTTATATAAATTGTTTCTTTTGTAACTTCCATGCAATGTTTTATTAGTAAAACTTTCATTTCTGTAACAATCATCTGTTGTGTGATACGTCAATAAGATAACTGGTTGGTTTGTTCAAGAATACACTAGTTTAAACAGCAAACACTTTGCACATGTCGCCAGACACAAATTTGCTTCTATTCATGTTTTTCAGTTGACTTCATATGTATCCAGCTAAAGCTCTTTACTAAATGATGGTTAATATAAAAATGATTTATGCTTTTTAAATTTCTCAAGGATAAAACTGTTGACCGAGGGAATGAAGCTCTGCTCTACCCTGAAACCCCATCTTCCAAGAGTCTAGAACTGTCTACACACACATACTTCTGACAATTTCTATTCTAGCGTAAATGAGCGTGGGTTCCCTGCTGAGACTGGTTCCTCTCACAGTTTCTTACTAATACCACTCTAGAGAATTTTTCCTTGCCACTGTCGACTCCACCTTGCTCATCAGGGATTGTCAGAATTGAATGGAATTGAATAACACAGTTGGGCAAAAAAATTTGACATTATAGCTGTAAAATTTAACTGTAAATTTGGCTACATACAGAAAGTTTGAATAACTTAGCATGATATTTTCTTTTTTGTATTCCAAATGTCCTCTACTCCTTTATTTATAAACTGTGCACTTTGTTCTGGTAAAAGTTTTCAATAGCTCAAAGAAATAGTCACATGTAGGCAGGTAATTCCCACACACCAAACCCGGTCTGTGACCAGATATCTAATGAGGCAATGAAGCCTTGTTACTTGAGACTTCGTTTATGTTATACGTTATACTCATCTTATGTTATGAGAAAGCTGCTAATAAAGTTGTGAATTCATGTTTATTATTATATTTACAATATAAACAATGCACATTTGAACATATGGACATATGGTACATGCTATAACATCTGTCTGAGAAGAACCCATTTATGATCGAGTCAGATAGCCACATCCTTTTGTCAATATGATAGGTATATGTTTATTAACCTGTTAATTAATTAAAGAGCACAAGTTCCAGTTATTAGACTTAAATCAGAATTAGTCTTATTGTTTGTGTAATGTATTATTTTGGATAGTAGCAAAAAAGTAAAATTTTGATTTACGTTGTACTGGTGACCTGTCCAGGGTGTACCCCTGCCTCTCACCCTATGTGCGTGATATAGGCTCCAGTGATCAGAAATTATAGAATAAATGAATTGAAAGGCGGATAAATGAAAGAATGATCATAAAGTTATAACTCTATGCTGACTTCTTAATGTTGAAAACAATCTCTTTTAAGGCATTTTTATCTCATTTTTATGTCTAGTATCTTTTTATTTGGTTTAGTATAAAAAGAAATCCAAAAATCTTTATCAATATCAAAGGTTTTTTAATGCTCTAGGGCTAGCTTGGATTTTCAGTGGCACAATTGACCAATATACACATTATTACCATGCATTGCGTGATTCATGCAGTTGCTCTGTTTCATAATTATTCATAAAGTATGATTTTCACCAAAATGTCTAAGACAAAAATGTTACAATACTGCTTGTGTTGATCCCTATATATGCTGTAAAACATTAAAAATTATTAAGACCTCATGCATATATACTGTATTTATCCACAAATATTTGTATTGTTTTTATTAGTAAACGTGTGATGTAAAAAAAATCAGCAATATCTTTAGTTTAAATGTAACATGTTTTATGGTAAATAAGTGCATATATTGGCTTTTGATTGTAACTGCTGAAATTGTTAAAGCTAAGTAGAATACTATCATTTGCTGTTATCACACAAGTCTTTAGTTTCTATTACAAAATTCTAAAAGTTAAATTATAAAAATTATTAATGTAAATTTTACAAATTTTTCTCATTTGATCCACTTTGCTGCAGTATGCACATGTGAAAAGCCATGCTTGTTCCGCACCTATGCGTCACAATCGATTTCAATTAGTTGGAAATCACAGATTCATATTTCAGCATGTTTGTGTAAACAACTATCATGTATAGGTGATGTTTAATACTTTTTCTTTTCCATTTCTCTCAAGGTATGTTCCTCTGAATGCTCTGTCTACATGACATGAAACTATTATACATGGTGTAGTGAAATGTAACATCACAGTTGTGTCAATTATAGAATATATGCAGTGCATCCCTCTGAGAGGAGAGCTTTCTATCTAGATAGATCATTTGTATTTATCTTATGTAAAGGTACAATCTCTAAATGCTTAATTGGCTTTTTGTTTCTCTTCTTGTGATCGATTTGCTGATACCTAATATAAATTCTAAATGATAACACATTGCAGCAGAAAGGCAATTTACATGAATATAGGCATATATGCTGTGACTGAATATGTTTCCTTTCATAAAAGAAGCAACAGTTGCTCTAATAATTATGTTCAATCAACATTTACAAGATATCTATAGATATTTTGCCATATGAGTTATATTAAAAAATATATTTGAACCTTTATTCAGACTATATTTGATCCTTTATTCAGATCTTTCCAGTCTGTCTTTTGTGCATACTATTATATGCGTTGCATATACGTTAAATGTTTTCATGGCATAATATGCTTTGCATGTTCTCCTGGCAAGTTAACCTTTTGTAAACTATAGTATTTAACCATAAAAACTCTTTTCATGCAAAAAGCTATACATATTGTGTTGAGGTGTTGGATATATAAATATAATATCAATAATAAATCAAAATTGCTGTCTTTCAGGAGACCATAAAAGATATCACATTACAAAATAAACCTATTTTGGAGATAGAAATATTATGGGTTTTAGTTGAGATGACATGGCAAGTGAGTAAATAACTTTATAGGAAACAAAAGGTTTAGTCAGTCAAAGCTAGGACTATTCCTAACCTTTGAATTTTCAAATTTTTCTATGCTTAATTTCGTTTTTGTCAATAGAAAGATTATTTTTCTGTAACTGATATGTTTCATTGGGGATAAAAATAAAGCTTCATTTGAAATGATGACTTTTGAAGCTGTGCATTTCTGGATGCCTGGTAGGAGACAGCTGTTGTACCCTTAAGCAGAGTCATTTTGTTCTCTTGAAATCCTGTTGGCATAAACTTTAACAGTGGGGGTTCCGTCATGCCAGCTAGAGTAAGAACAATTGAAAAAGAAATTGTGCTTTCATTAGGACCTAAGCCTGTAAAATAATGATACTTAATTTAACAGTGTGTGTGTTGTGCTACTGCAGGCTCTTAATTTGATACATCTGCAGGCTTTATTTGACACACTCTGTACTGGTTAGATAAAGAAGGCTATTGGTAATATAGTACCTTTTTTGTTATTTAAATGAATAAATGCCATAACACTGCGATGGACTGGTGAGCTGTCCAGGGTGTACCCCTGCCTCTCGCCTGGGATAGGCTCGAGCAGACCTCTGTGACCTTGAATTGAAATTAGGGAATAAGCAGGAAAGAAGCAGTTTTTCTAAGCAGTTTTCCTCCTTCTTACTTTAGTAGCTCAACAACAAGACACGAGTGACTATGTTAATGAAAAGCTGCTGATAAATGCATATTGCACGTTTTCCTACATTTAGGTTACAGCCCAACCTTAGCTTTCTGCCCTTTCTTTGTTCTATGATTTCAGCCCTTTATTTTTTATTATGCCTGTTAATCTCCCAGCTGCTCTCCCTATCTTTCCCTACTCACCATTGTTTCTTAACAGCCTTTACAGTCTCTTGCCTTTATTCATGCTCTTCTTTCTTCACCTCCAAAGTCTTTATGCCTTTTCTATTCTATTGTCAACTGGCCTGTTTTCAGTCTTTTCTAGTTGAATTTAACACTGTTTAATGAAGCTTAATTAAACTGATTAAGTTCACACAATCTTTTTGGCGGCTGACTGCAGAGGGATTAGGAAGCAAATGGTGGAATATGAAATGACATGTTATTGTAATGTACACAATGTCAGATATTCAGGGACTTTACACATAGCCTAATCATCCCTAATCATCAGCAAAAATTAGAACAATGTTAAAGACAGTGTGCAACAAATGTTTAGCAGAATATAAGGAATATATCATTCATTCATTCATCATTCATCCTCTTACCCGCTTATTCCCTAATTTTGGGTCATGGGGTCTGCTGGTGCCTATCCCAGCTCACATAGGGCAATAAGCAAGCTACCATTCACACACACATTCACTTCCTTTGGACAATATAGAATCATCAATCAAAAGTCAAAAATTTATTCGTTGTTATTTTAACCATATATGACGGATCAGTATACAGTAAAATGAGACATTTTTCCAGGACCTTGGTGCTACAAACAATAATTACATACAATAAGAATAGTCAGAACCAATCGACATAATCTGCAAGTATTTGGACTGTGGGAGGAAACCCATGCAAACTCCGCACAGATAGATCCCCGACCCAGGAATCGAACCCGGGACCTCTTATTGTGGCAACCTTGCTAACCACTACGCCACTGCACCGCATAGAATATATCATATACAAACTTATTTATAACATGATTATCCTAGGTTCGATTCCCAGACAAGGAGTCTTTCTATGTAGACAATATTGTAAGTTTGCATGTTTTCTCTGCACTTTTTGCTGGGTCCTCTGGTTACAGTTTCAGTTCCAGTTCCAGTTAGGCATTTAGCAGACGCTCTTGTCCAGAGAAGTGTACAAACAGTGCTTAAAGTTAGAACATTTCACTACTGATACAGATACAATCACAAACAGTGTAACAACCATAGAAGAGCAAGAGGGTTTTTTTTGTTTGTTTTTTTTTGCCCCAAATGACCCTATTTCATTTGAGGAGGTTTTGTAATCAGCTTCAATTGTTCCGTGTTGCATGTTGTAATTATTA
>JAOTRA010000035.1:8595190-8612924 GCA_026260255.1 Pseudolaguvia tuberculata
GTGTGTGTGTGTGTGTGTGTGTGTGTGTGTGTGTGTGTGTGTGTGTGTGTGTGTGTGTGTTTGGTTGTTTGTCCATGTGTGACCTTGCAATGGACTGGCAACCTTTCAAGGGTGTACTCCTGCCTCTTGCCCGATGTGCTCTGGGATAGGCTCCAGTCGACCGCAAATTAGCGAATAAGCTGGTTAAAAGATAATTGAATTAATTAATGTTTTGAAACGTTGTTTTTAAATTGTTTTAATTCTAATACTTATTTTTTACATTGAGCAAACGTTTTTTACAAAGTATCAACATAGTTTAAGAAAATGTTATGGATGTTATTTGCTTGCCATTTTGGTTGCATTAAAACAAATAAACATTATTTATTTTATATTATATTAAACATTATTTTGGATTTACAGCAAGTTCTCTGTGTGAAAATCACAGCCCAAAATGCTAATCACTGTAACTAAAGTGATGTAACCAAAGCTATTTGTTCTCAATTTGCTCAACACTTTTTGGCTTCATGCCTCTTTTTAGCATGTTAATTAAATCAGACATGCTTTCTAATTACTTTAAATTAATTCATCAATTATATCTTGATTGTGTGATATTACAAGCAATGGATGCAAAACATTTTATTTATAAATGCACTGTCTTATGTATATGTAATATAGAGCAGAACTGCATTTATTTGTTTACAATTATTATAAACCCTGTCTAACAAATATAGTTTAATTTCAGCTGAACAGATCGTTGTTTATGGGTATGTGAGCTGATTTAAATAAGACAGAGTAAATGGGCATGCTTATAGAGGTCTTAAAGAGAAAATGAAAGTAAAAAAGACAAAAAAAAAACAAAGAGCAGGTTTCAGTGTATGAGACAGTAGAAAAGGCTAAGGGGCAATGCCCCTTGGAGACCTCATTATATGTGGTCTGCCTCTACTAGCTGATGCTTTCTGAAGTTGCAGTTTCTGCCTGGTGATGCAAAGGGACCAGAAAAAAGGTCATACTGTAGAAGGGTAAGGGTATGGCGTTCAGAGTGCATAGCACCAAATGACCCAGATGACCAACTGCGGTAGACTACAATTATAATTCAGCCACCTTCTACACTGTGTCTGCTACACAGCTCACCAGCGCATATAGATGACTTCTCAGACAGGATCACTGAAGCACTGGCTTCTCAAAAAAAGAGGAAAGACTTATTGACTTTTACATTACTTGACTTTCATGTCAAATTCGGTAATTGTGAGCTGTTAATGTTGAAAGAATTTTTTTACTGTATTTTATTTATCTATAAGCTGCATATGATATGTATTGTGCTATCTCATCTTGTGATTGAACCCTGCAACTGATAACCCTGTCTGTGTTGTAGTTTTGCATGTTTTTCCTGTGTTTTATTCTTTTTTTATTACCCAAATAATCCACATGCAAGTGTGCTGGTAATATTTCCACTTTATGCCAAATGTTACGAAGATGAGCCAATGTTCAATTGAAGCAATAATCAGTCAATTATTCAATCAGTAAATGACTAGTTTCGTACATAACTTTTTAGTTTATAATAATGTGCTTATACACTTTATGACATAACTGTTTTAAGTTTGAGTAATATTTTATACAATATTTTGGGGGCATTTTCAATTTTGATCAAGGGAAGTCATAAGCTGTCCTTTAAATATTTAATAAGACATTTACTATATTATTGTCAATGTTGAATTGCTGAGCAAGGTATATTATTTGTTGCTGTAATTGATGTAAACTTTTACTTTAGTAATAATATATGACCGTGCTGTAAAATGTATATATACTGTATATGGGTTTTTTTAATTCAGCTGTCTTGAATACTTACAAATTAAGTGGGAAAATATTGTTGTTTTCTTTAGTATTATTTTGAAGTGTTTGTGTTACACTATGTACTTTATCCTTAACCAAGAAAAAATAAAAACTCATTGAATATTAATTAAATAAATGGCAGGTCCATGGGCAGGTCCCCAGTCAACCACATAGCTTCATAGAATATTACTGAATAGAAATGACTGTAATTGATCTAGCATAAAACAATAAATGTTTAAATGTGTTAATTTATTGCATAAGATATTGTTTTTTTATATATATTCATTCTAGTATTAATGTGTAAATAAAAATTATAACATGTAATCTAAAATATATATTTGCATAAGGAAACACTAAGCCCTAGGACTTCTCCAAACAGGAGAGAAACTGAACTGACCAAGGACGGACAGAAACCATGGCAGAGACAGACTAGAAACACTGACGGGGACAGAGACAGACCATAGACACATTGGGACAGACCAGAGACAGGGACCAGGACTGAGACCAGAAATGGGGGCCGGGACACAGACAGACCAGACGGAGGGAGCAAGGACTGACAAACGAGACAGAGTGATGAGGACAGAGACAGGGCGAGACAGACAAGGAAAAAGAGGGGACTAAGAGACGAAAAGCAAGATGTGAGGTGAGAAAGGGCTGCGACCAGAATCTAGACAGAGACCAGAGACAGAAAGTGAGATCGGACAAAGGACGAGAAATGAGAGGGACAGGAACCGAGACAGAGGACAAGAGAGGAGAGTCGAGGCGGGTCGAGGAACAAGGACAAGAGCCGAGACAGGGTGAGGACAAGACAGTGGAACAAAGGGCTGAGCCAGGGTGAGGATGTAGACAGAAACCTGACAGACTAGAGGTGAGGACAGACAAAATCGCGAGACCAGATGAGAAGCAAGAGAATGAGAATGGAGAATGAGGACAAAGAACAAGAGAACGAGGACAAAGAATGAGAGAATGTGGACAGAGAACGAGGATGGAGAAAGAGGGAACAAGAATTAGGAACGAGGACAGAAAACAAGGGAATGAGGACAGATAATTAAGGAACAAGGACAGAGAGCGAGGACAGAGAATGAGAAAACTGAAAACAGAGAGCAAGGGCACAAGACTAGAGAGCAAGAACACGAGACTAGAGAGCGAGGACAGGGACAAAAACATTATAGAGACAGAGAGGAAGATGGTTGAGAATGGAGACAGAAGGCGAAAATGAGAGGTACTAGGAGCGAGACCATGAGAGGGACAAGGCATGAACAAGGGAATCAGAAATCAGACAGATGGGGGTCAGACCAGGATTGGAAATGAAACCAGACAAAAATCAGGACCAGACACAAAGGAGGAGGGAATCAGACCTAGACAGAAACAGACACTGGCATAGGACAGCACCGAGACCAGACAAGGAGTAAGGGGGGACTGAGAGACAGACAGACATAGGGCCAAGACAGAAACGAAGACTAGGACAGGCAGAGACAGACTGAAAAATATAGAAGGGAATCAAAAATAGTTATAATTATGGAGCTAGGGACCATACGGAGAAGGGAACCAGAATCGGAACACTGGCAAGGGATAAAAGAGGCAAGAACAAGAATGAGGGCTGAGACTGGGGGGGGGAAATGGAACAGGAAATGAGAGACACTGAAGACAGAGGCACAGAAACCAACGGAGAGGAAACTGACAGACCAAAAGGCAGAAAGACAGAAACTGAAATACATTGGAAAAAACAAGACCGGAACTGAGATGTAACAAAACTTAGTAAACAAATGCAATCGATGAAACAGACATTCAAAAAGGCAAGTTGAAACAATCATAAATCCGGGGGTAAAAAGAAACTAATAGAAAAATAATAATACATTTGAACACAAATTGTGAACCTAGGAACAACAAATTTACAGACTGTCACATACAGAAAGTCCATAGTCCAGGAGGGGCAGGATCAGGGCGAGGCTTCCAGGCCTTCATGAGGACAGAACGAGGCCTCCAGGCCTCCTCGGGAGCAGAACGAGGCCTCCAGGCCTCCATGAGGACAGAACGAATCCTCCAGGCCTCCTTGGGAGCACAGAGTGGCTCCTGGACTACCACGGGAGCAGAACAAGGCCTCCAGGCCTCCATGAGAACAGAACAAGACCTCCAGGCCTCCATGAGAACAGAACAAGGCCTACAAGACTCCACTTGAGCAGAGGGTGGCTACTGGACCACCACGGAGTGTCTGCCTGGTCCGGAGGTGGCCGAGGAGCGTCTGCCTGGTCCGGAGGTGGTCGAGGAGCGTCTGCTTGGTCCGGATGTGGTCAAGGAGCATCTGCCTTGTACGGAGGTGGTTGAGGAGCGTCTGCCTGATCCGGAGGTGGTCGAGGAGCGTTTGCCTGGTCCGGAGGTGGCCGTGGAGTGTCTGCCTGGTCCGGAGGTGGTCGAGGAGCGTCTGCTTGGTCCGGATGCGGTCAAGGAGCGTCTGCCTGGTACGGAGGTGGTTGAGGAGCGTCGGCCTGCGTCTGCCTGATCCGGAGGTGGTTGAGGAGCGTTTGCCTGATCAAAAGGTGGCCGTGGAGTGTCTGCCTGGTCCGGAGGTGGTCGAGGAGCGTCTGTTTGGTCCGGATGTGGTCAAGAAGCGTCTGCCTGGTACGGAGGTGGTTGAGGAGCGTCTGCCTGGTACGGAGGTGGTTGAGGAGCGTCTGCCTGATCCGGAGGTGGTCGAGGAGCGGCTGCTTGGTCCGGAGGTGGTCTAGGAGCGTCTGCCTGGTCCGGAGGTGGTCAAGGGGCGTCTGCCTGGTCCGGAGGTGGTCGAAGAGCATCTGCCTGGTCCAGAGGTGGTCGGGGAGCGTCTCCCTGGTCCGCAGGTGGTTTAGGAGCATCTGCCTGGTCAGGAGGTGGTTGAGGGGCCTTGTTCTGCTCCTGAGGAGGCCTGGTGGCCTTGTTCTGCTTCTGAGGAGGCCATGGGGGCCTCGTTCTGCTCCTGAGGACGCCTGGCGGCCTCGTTCTGCTCCTGTCACGGAGGCTCGGAAGCCTCATTATGATCCTGTCACAGAGGAAAAGCCTCACCTCGACCCTACCCTTTCTGGGTATTGGATCGTTCATGGACCTGGACCCCCATTATCCCTTCTATGTTTATCTGGCTGAGTACTTTTTCTCTCTTTTTTTCCTTTTCAGTGTTTGAGTATTTTAGTTTTGCCTCAGCCTCAGGTTTTTTGTTCAGTTATTTGTGTTGTCTTGTCCCCTTTCCCTCTCTCGTATTGTTCCCCTCTCTTGTTCATGTTCTCCTCTCGTTCCCTCCCTCGTTCAGGTTCCCCTCTCTTCATGCTCTCATTTAGGTTTCCCTCTCTTGTTCATGTTCTCATTCAGGTTCCCCCCTCTCTCGTTACCTCTCTCATTCCCTTTCTCGTTCATGTTCTCCTCTCTCGTTCCCTCTCTCGTTCATGTTCTTGTTCAGGTTCTCCTCTCTTGCTCTCTCTCTCGTTCAGGTTCCCTCTCTCGTTCATGTTCCCTCTCTTGTTCAGGTTCCCCTCTTTTGTTCATGATCTCTTTCACGTTTTCCTCTTTCGTTCATGTTCTCGTTCCCTCTCTCGTTCAGGTTCCCCTCTCTCATTCAAGTTCTCTCGGTTCCTCTCTCACGTTCGGGTTTTCTTTCTCATTCATGTTCTCTCGGTTCCCCTCTCTCATTCATGTTCTCTCAGTTTCCCTCTCTCATTCATGTTCTCTCGGTTCCCCTCTCTCGTTCATGTTCCCCTCTCTCGTTCTTGTTCTCTCGGCTCCCCTTTCTCGTTCAGGTTCCCCTCTTTCATTCAGGTTCTCTCATTCAGGTTCTCTCAGTTCCCCTCATTCATTCTGGTTCTCTCGGTTCCCTTCTCTCGTTCAGTTTCCCCTCCCCTGTTCATGTTCTCGTTCTCCTCTCTTGTTCTCTCTCTTAGTCATGTTCTCTTGGTCCTTCTCTCTTGTTCATGTTCTCGTTCAGGTTCACCCTCTTGTTCCCTCTCTCGTTCCCTCTCTCGTTCATGTTCTCTTGGTTCCCCTTTCTCATTCAGGTTTCCCTCTTTCATTCAGGTTCTCTCATTCAGGTTCTCTCGGTTATCCTCTCTCATTCTGGTTCTCTCGGTTCCCCTCTATTGTTCAGGTTTCCGTCTCTCGTTCATGTTCTCTGAATTTCCCTTCTTGTTCAGGTTCCCCTCTCTCGTTCATGTTCTCTCGGTTCCTCTGTCTCGTTCATGTTCCCCTCTCTTGTTCATGTTTTCTCAGTTTCCCTCTCTTGTTCAGGTTTTCTCAGTTCCCCTCTATCATTCAGGTTTCCCTCTCTCGTTCATATTCTCTCGGTTCCCCTCTCTCGTTCATGTTCTCTCGGTTTCCCTCTCTCGTTCATGTTGCCCTCTCTCATTTAGGTTTTCTCGGTTCCTCTCTTTTGTTCATGTTCTCATTCAGGTTCCCCTCTCTCGTTACCTCTCTCATTCCCTTTCTCGTTCATGTTCTCCTCTCTCGTTCCCTCTCTCGTTCATGTTCTTGTTCAGGTTCTCCTCTCTTGCTCTCTCTCTCGTTCAGGTTCCCTCTCTTGGTCATGTTCTCTCGGTTCCCCTCTCTTGTTCAGGTTCGTCTCTCTTGTTCATGTTCTCTCAGTTCCCCTCTCCCGTTCATGTTCTCTCGGTTCCCCTGCCTCGTTCATGTTCCCCTCTCTTGTTCATGTTCTCGTCTCGGTCCCCCCTTTCTCGTCTGGCTCTGGTTCTTGTCTCAGTTTCCCCCTATCTTGTCTCGGTATTCTCTCTCGTCTGGTTCTCGTCACAGTCCCCTCTCTCGTCTGGTTCTCGTCTCGGTCCCCCCTTTCTCATCTGGTTCTGGTTCTTGTCTCAGTTTCCCCCTCTCTTGTCTCGGTATTCTCTCTCGTCTGGTTCTCGTCACAGTCCCCTCTCTCGTCTGGTTCTGGTTCTTGTCTCAGGTTTCCTTTCTCTCGTCCCGCCCTGGTTCTCGTCTCGGTTCCCATTCTGGTTCTAGTCTCAGGTTCCCCCTCTCTCGTCTCGTCCTGGTTTTCGTCTAGGTTCATGTTCTCTCGGTTCCCCTTTCTCATTCAGGTTCCCATCTCTTGTTCAGGTTCTCTCGGTTCCCCTCTCTCTTTCAGATTCTCTCGGTTCCCCTCTCTCATTCAGGTTCTCTCGGTCCCCCTCTCTCATTCAGGTTCTTTTGGTTCCCCTCTTTTGTTCAGGTTCCCCTCTCTCATTCAGGTTCTCTCGGCTCCCCTCTCTCGTATAGGTTCCCCACTCTCGTTCATGTTCTCTTAGTTCCCCTCTCTCATTCATGTTATCTCAGTTCCCCTCTCTTGTTCATGTTCTTTCGGTTCCTCTCTCTCGTTCATGTTCTCTCAGTTTCCCTCTCTCGTTCAGGTTCCCCTCTCTCATTTAGGTTCTCTCGGTTCCCCTCTCTCATTCAGGTTTCCCTCTCTCGTTCATGTTCTCGCGGTTCCCCTCTCTCATTCATGTTCTATTGGTTCCCCTCTCTCGTTTATGTTCCCCTCTCTTGTTCATGTTCTGTCAGTTACCCTCTCTCATTCAGGTTCCCCTCTCTTGTTCAGGTTCTCTCAGTTCCCCTCTCTTCTTCAGGTTCCCCTCTCTCATTTAGGTTCTCTCGGTTCCTCTATCTTATTCATGTTCTCTCGGTTCCCCTCTCTTGTTCATATTCTCTGTTTCCCTCGCTTGTTCATGTTCTCCTCTCTTGTTCTTGTTCCTCTCTCTTGTTCATGTTCTCTCGGTTTCCCTCTCCCATTCAGGTTTCCCTCTCTTGTTCATGTTCTCTCGGTTCCCCTCGCTTGTTCAGGTTCCCCTCACTTTTTCAGGTTCCCCCCTCTCGTTCATGTTCTCTCAGTTCCCCCTCTCGTTCATGTTCTCTCGGTTCCCCTGCCTCGTTCAGGTTCCCCTCTCTTGTTCATGTTCTCTCGGTTCCCCTTTCTTGTTCAGGTTCTTCTCTCTTGTTCATGTTCTCTCAGTTCCCCTCTCATTTATTTTCTTGTTCTTGCCCACTCTCTCGTCTGATTCTTGTCTTGGTCCCCCCTTTCTCGTCTGTTCTTGTCTCAGGTTCCCCCTCTCTCCTCTGTTCTCGTCTCAGTTCCCCCTCTCTTGTCTCTGTTTTCTCTCTCGTCTGGTTCTGGTTCTTGTCTTAGGTTTCCTCTCTCTCGTCCCGCCCTGGTTCTCGTCTTGGTTCCCGTTCTGGTTCTCGTCTCGGCCCCCTCTCTTGGCTGGTTCTCGTCTCAGGTTGCCCCTCTCTTGTCTGGTTCTGGTTTCCGTCTCGGCTCCCTCTCGCCTCGGTTCTGGTCTTGTTCTGGTTCTCGTCTCAGATTCCCTTTCTCGGCTGGTTCTGGTTCTCATCTCAGGTTCTCTCTCTCATTTGGTTCTTGTTTTGGTTCCCTCTGTCTTGTCTTGGTTTCTGGTCTTGTTCCCTCTCTAGTCTCGTCTATGGTTCTCGTCTCGGTTCCATCTCTCGCCTCGTTCTGGTTCTTGTCTTGCTCTGGCTCTGGTTCTCGGATCATGACCCTCTTTCTTCCGGAGGGTCCCCTTAGGAGAACGTCAGGAGGCGTTCATAGAAAGGAGGGTACTGTCACGTACTCTTCTGTTTTGAGCATCTCAGCTCAGCTGCGCTTGAGCGCTGATAAGACCAGGATATCAACACTCATGTCCGCATAACGTGGAATATTTAAATATCATTAAGATCGCCCAATGCTTGATCGCATCCCCAATCAGTGGGCGATGGTGGTTCGTGACGTAGAAGAGGTAGAGCATGTTTCATAACAAAAAGATTACATTTAGCAAAAGCATGTCCAAGAATCCACATGCACAATCACAACATAATAATATTATGTTAATATTAATTGTGTAGGGAGGTAAAATGTTTAAAAATGTACAACTTGAAGTAGGCTCATAACAACATCCAGCTGCGCAGTTAGGTAAGTAAAGCCAACAAAAACGTAAAAAGAACACAAAAGAAAACATTGTTACTGTTGTTGGCACACAATAGTAATGTTTATATAATGTATAAGAACCTATGTTGAAAAGAAAGATCATCTGTTCAACATTCACAAACATCAAATGTATTTATTGAGCAGTGAGAGAATGCAGGCTGTTCCCCTGGATCCCCAAATATACAAACCCCCCACACACAATGCACGCACTCGCCATCCATGCCAGAATGCAAAAGTAGATTGATTTGGCTCCCAAAAGTGCAGCAAAACAAGAGGGTTTTAAAAAATAAAAAAATCTACTCTGAGGCATGTCAGCTCTTTTAGATCCCACTTCACTAGGCATCAGCACTAACCAAAAATGATGTCAAGGTCAGCAGAGATATTTTGACTAAAATTAATCATGAGAGGAGTCATTATTGGACCGTTGCAAATGTGCTTCTGCAATATTGGGCTTTCAAATTTGAAATATTTGTTTTTTAAGCATTTTTTAAAGCATGGCATTAAATTTAAATGTATATCATAAAAATTTTAAATTAAAGTATTATCTATACAGCACTTTTAACAATTGCCTCTTCTTAAAGAATCTTTAGAAACATAAGAATATTAAAATTAAAACAAAATTAAAACATCCCTAGTGGAGAAACATACGGAGACTGTGGCAAGGAAAAATTTCCTTAGATTGCACAAGGAAAAAACCTTGACAAGGTTTCAAACAGACTCAAAAATAAATTATTTACTTAACCAGTGAGCGTGTTTTATTGCAATGAAACAGATACATATTGCAGTAACTCAGTTTATTAATTGTAGAAAGAGCAGACTTAATCATGGTTAGAAAACAGGCAGAGGTCAGTACACATAAACGTAGTAAATCCAAACAAGTAAAACCAAATCACAAGGCAAGAAACAGAAAAGAGAAAACAGGCAAGAGATCATATAACCGGAAACAACACAGATACATCAGAACTGCTTAGCAAGCTATGATAACAAACAATACGTGACTGTGGGAAGGGAAAGGTGTTTAGTTTTGTCAGGTTGTATCTTGAAGACAGCCAGCAGAAGCAGACCGGCCTTAAGACCTAGGAGGTGGAATAAGTCATGCCGTTTTGTTGGATCTGAGGGAGTGAGGTGCTATGTGCGGAGTGATTAGTGTTTGGAGGTAGGGCGGTGCAGTGTTGTTCTTGACTTTGTAGACAAGTATCAGTTTTGAACCTGATGCGTGCAGCTACTGGGTGTACCAGTACAGGGTGCGCAGCAGTGATGCGGTGTTGAAAACGACACATACAGCTGCATTCTAGATCATCTGCAGTGGGCGGATCACACTCTGAGGTAGAGTTGCTAGAAGCAAGTGACATTAGCAATATGAGATGAAAATGACAAATTATTGTCCGTAGTTACATAAAATTTGGGGGGTGTAAAGAAGTGGCATGGAACCCCAAATGAGCTGAGGCAATGTGAGACGTCATTATTCTTCTCATTTAAGTGTCATCCTCCTAACTTTCCTCTTAGAAAAGCAGGTACTCTTTGGTTAGCACACTGTTTTAAAGAATTTGAACTCATTGTGTGAGAAAGACTCACTGGCAGGCATGGTACAGCTGGGAAATGCTCTCCTGCAGTTTATGCTGCCTTAACTGTGACTGCACTCCTCATTAAATACGACTCATACCCACGCAAATCTCTCTCCACCATCAAGCTTTCAACAGTCTTTAATGGGCTATTGCCACTCACCAAGTCAGTTTCCTCCTCCATGGGATAACAGCAGTACCAAACATTTTCTTAGATCATAAAGTAATTCTTTAAATAAAATTAATAGGTCCATCTTGTGGAGATTATTTCATCATTCAAATTTGTTAATATGTTAAATAAGACTAAAAAGTGTTTTTGTTCATTTGACACAGCACAAATGGAGCTGATTGATATGGACTTCCCACTGAGACTTTTCAATGTGAGTGACCTAATTATACAGTCCGAGCTTTCTTGGTTGCTGAAAATTTGTTTGTTATTGATCCATCTCTCACCTCCCCCATTGCGATCTAAAATGCAGCACTCTATTGATCCCACTTTGGCATGCATAGTCTAACAGCACTGTATTCTTTTACACCAGTCATTAGGCATTGATCTCGCTAACCTTTTCATTTTCCAGTCAGATGAATTTAGAAGGCTGTATACTAACTTTCATTCCTACAATCAAGAGGGAGTTGACTTTTTCAGATAGACCACTACAAGCTAGGAATTTGAATGCAATTAAATGATTCAGCCGTTGTAATCGTAAAATCAATAAGTCATATGCTGCAATCCAAACATTCTATTTATTTGTTTGATTGTATATTGCTGTGGAAGATTTAAACATCTTCTCTTCAAATTTGTCATTAATGAGAAAGCATATGATGGATTCATGTCAAAGAAAACAATATTAGTGTCCTGATTTTTTAAATATAAAATAAACAAGGTATTATTTGGTTATGTTTCTGTGCTGAAAAACAGAGAAAAAGAAAACAGTGTCTATTTTTGCAAAACAACTCTCTGCAGTCTTGCTGTAAGATGTTACATTTACAAGGCAAAGCCAGCCTGTGCTGTGAATGCTTGCTGAGATTCTCCTGACAGATGGGTGAGAAATGAAGGATGGCAAGTCAAAAAGCAAAGCACAAAGGCTCTACAAGTTGAGGTAACACTTTGGACAAGCAGTCTGCTATCAAAATCTGTTATTGAAACAGCATTGTGTAATTTTTTAAAGAATGTCTGCTTTTTACCTATACAGTATAAGATGTATTTTTGTAACTTTTCACACTTACTTTATATTTCATTTACCTGATATTATATTGATTAGTGTCATAATAATTTAAATGTAATACTGAAGCTAAAATCATTTTTAAAAAATCATGTATATGTAGTATTTAAAAGTCACATACAGTATATCTATAAGTATAATAATTAAGACACAGTAGCTAAAGGATTGATTCCATGTAAGACTAAAAAGTCAACATTTTAAGAACAATTTCATTTGTTCCAGCATTACTTTTTTCAACTCATATTATTTATTTTAAATTGTACATTTAATAAAATAATCAAAATATTACAGCAGAATTTATATGGCTTTGAGGTTTGTATCTTCTTTAAGTGCCTGGTTTATTTCCTTGGTGTGAATAAGTAAATGTTATTATCTCTCACTTCAGCTTTCATAAAAATGTGTGAACATTAAGAACTTTCTGTAAGTTATATACTACTGAATATACTCCATTCTCAACATTCTTCTACCAATAAACTGCATGTCCCTCCTCTGCACATGTCCAAAACATCTCAACCTAGCCTCTCTTACCTCCAAAACATCCTGCATACGCCATCCCTGTAATAAACTCATTTCTAATCCTGTCCATACAATGAAAATCTCAACATCTTCAGCTCCTCATCCTGTCTTTTTAACACTGCCACTGTCTCTAAACCGTACAACATTGCTGCTCTGACTAGTCCTATAAACTTTACCTTTCACTCTTGCTGAAGCTTATCTATCACAAATCACTCCTGCCACTCTTCTCCACCGCTCCACCCTTCCTGAACTCTTTTCTTCACTTCTCTAAAGTACCCTCCATTACTTTGCACTGTTGACCCAAGGTACTTAAGGTACTTCCACCTTCATTACCACTTCTCCCTGCAACCTCACCACTTCATTGTCTTCCCTCTCATTCACACACATGTACTCTACACACGTCTTATTCCTACTGACTTTCATTCCCCCTTTCTCCAGCGAGTACCTCCACCTTTCCAGATTCTTAGTTTGTGAAATTGATTCATCCAGTTTCAATCTTCAAGGCAAATTCTTGCAGAAGGAATGATGTGTATTGAAAAACACTGTGCAGAACGTTGGCCTCAAAAGAATTAGTTGTCTGTACTGCAGGTCAGAGCAGAAATTAGGGCTATTGAGATTCTTTAGACAGGGGTTTTCATACTTTTCAGCCCAAGGGCCACATTACCTATCAAACAGCAGTTTGGGGGTCAACTACAGTTACAGTTAGGCATTTGGCAGACACTCTTATCTTACATTACATTTGGTCTCTTTTTACAACTGAGCAATTGTGGGTTAAGGCCTTGCTCAAGAACCCACATAGATTGCTTGGTGGAGGTGGGAATCAAATCCCGGTCTTTCTGGTATTAGTCCAGTGTCAGAGTGGGAGGGAGGAGCAGGATCGGGGAGAAAGAGCGCACCCAAACGCAGGATTGGCGGGTTTAAATTGTCCATTTTATTCGAAAAAAAAGGGCAAAGAATAAAAAATAAATAGAAAAACCACTGGATTTAAACTAAGGAGAAAAACCGGAAAAATAAGATTTGACGAGACGACACGAGATGAGACGAGACGAGATCATGAACAAGAGCAAGACATTACAGGAAGGGGGGGGAAAGGCGAGTGATGAGAGATAATCCAACAGCCCCCAGGAGAATTCTGCCGGCTTATAACCCTACGCAAATCATCGCTAGATGAGACTCAGCTGCACGGGTGCTCACGCACACACACGAGAGCGCTCAAGCACAGCCAAGCGCGTGCGTGTGCCGCTGCACACCGTCAACGCGCTGGAGACGCTCACACCAAAGGAGGACGTGACAGTACTCTCCCCTCCAGACGTTCCCCTAGGGACTCCTCTGGGAGAAAAAAGGAGCAAGGCCGGGAACCAGGACATGACGAGAGAGGGGAACCTGAACCTGACCTGACGAGAAAAAGAGGGAAGCTGAGGAGAAAAGGGGGGAACCAGGCATGACCTGACCTGACGAGAAAACCTGACATGACCTGACGAGAAAACCTAACATGACCTGACCTGACCTGACCTGACCTGACATGACCAGTCCTGATGGGAAAACCTGACGGGAAAAAGGGGAAAACCTGACCTGACCCGACAAGAAAAAGGGAAAACCTGACCTGACCTGACGGGAAAATGGGGAAAACCTGACATGACCTAATGAGAAAAAGGGGAAAACCTGACATGACCTGACGAGAAAAAGGGGAAAACCTGACATGACCTGACGGGAAAACCTGACCTGACAAGAAAACCTGACATGACCTTACCTGACCTGACATGATGGGAAAACCTGACATGACCTGACGAGAAAGGGGGAAAACCTGATGAGAAAGGGGAAAACCTGACATGACAGGAACAAAACAAGGCTTCCTAGCCTCCGTGACAGGAACAGACTGAGGCTTCCTAGCCTCCGTGACAGGAACAGAACGAGGCTTCTTAGCCTCTGTGACAGGAAAAGACAGTGGCTTCCTAGCCTCCATGACAGGAACAGACCGAGGCTTTCTAGCCTCTGAAACAGGAACAGAACGAGGCTTCCTAGCCTCCGTGACAGGAAAAGACCAAGGCTTCCTAGCCTCCGTAATAGGAACAGACCGAGGCTTCCTAGCCTCCGTGACAGGAACAGACCGAGACTTCCTATCCTCCTCAGGAGCAGACAGAGGCCCAGGCCTCCTCAGGAGCAGAGAGAGGCCCCCAGGCCTCCTCAGGAGCAGAGAGAGGCCCCCAGGCCTCCTCAGGAGCAGACAGAGGCCCCCAGGTCTCCTCAGGAGCAGACAGAGGCCCCCAGGTCTCCTCAGGAGCAGCTCCTTGACCACCTCCGGACCAGGCAGATGCTCCTTGACCACCTCCGGACCAGGCAGACGCTTCTTGACCACCTCTGGACCAGGCAGACGCTCCTCGACTACCTGCGGACCAGGCAGACGCTCACTGACCACCTCCGGACCTGGCAGATGCTCCTCGACCACCTCAGGACCTGGCAGATGCTCCTCGACCAGCTCCGGACCTGGCAGACGATCCTTGACCAGCTCCGGACCAGGCAGACGCCCCTCAACCAGCTCCGGACCAGGCAGACGCTCCTCACCACCTCTGGACCAGGCAGACGCTCCTCGATCACCTCCGGACCAGGCAGACACTCCTCGATCACCTCCAGACCAGGCAGACACTCCTCGATCACCTCAGGAGCAGACAGATGCTCCTTGACCACCTCCGGACCAGGCAGACGCTTGTTGACCACCTCCGGACCAGGCAGACGCTCCTCGACCACCTCCGGACCAGGCAAACGCTCCTTGACCACCTCCGGACCAGGCAGACGCTCCTCGACCACCTCCGGACCAGGCAGACGCTCCTCGACCTCCTCGACCACCTCCGACCCCAACAGGCCCATCTCTGGGCGGGCCAGAAAGACCAGAGCCTCAACTGGGGTGAGGAAGTCGCATGTGATGAGGAAATAAGCCAAAAGGTAAAGGGGGTCCTCCCTGAGACGTTGATCCTCGTCCCAGGCTTGGGCTACCCAGTCCAGTGCCCTCCCCGTTAAGCTCACAAACACCAGCCCACACTTGCTCCTGGGCATGGTGTAATCGTGCGGCTGGGATAGGAAAAATGCCGCGCACTCCCGCACGAACTTACAACATTTACCGCGACAGCCGTCATATCTCTGTGGGAATGCGATCGGGGGGGCTGCCACCAATCCGCTGGGTGCAAACGTAGTTGGATTATACTGTCAGAGTGGGAGGGGGGAGCAGGATCGGGGAGAAAGAGCTCACCCAAACGCAGGATTGGCGGGTTTAAATTGTCCATTTTATTCGAAAAAAAGGGCAAAGAATAAAAAATAAATAGAAAGAACACTGGATTCAAACTAAGGAGAAAAACCGGTAAAAAATAAGACTTAAACAAAACCTGACAAGACGACACGAGACGAGACGAGATTATGAACAAGAGCAAGACATTACAGGGGGGGGAGGCGAGAGATGAGAGATAATTCAACGGCCCCGAGGAGGATTATGCCAGCTTATAACCACACGCAAATCAGCGCTAGATGAGACTCAGCTGTGCGCCGGCACACCGGCAACGCGCTGGAGATGCTCACACCAGAGGAGGACGTGACATCCAGGACGTGACATCCAGCAACCCTAGTGGTACCCAATAGGGTACCACTTCCCACTTCCCAACTACACACTCGAGGTCCAAATAAAAGGAATCAAAACATACATGTTTTAAATTATTTATTTAATATTATTTTATTTAGTTATTATTTAATAGCACATTGATACACTACACATAAAACACCTGTATTAGTGGGAATGGTGAAATTCTCATGATTTTCCTTACCTGCATATTGTCTGCAAATATATCCACTTATAGTAGAGAGACTGTTGCGGTTAATGTTTCCTCGTCAGAATATTCTCAAATTTCTTGCTGAACTAACGACATTCCCAATACTTTATACACACTTGCAAGTAATTATGTGAAGGAAATGATCACTAAATAAAATAGAGCACAACGTGTTTCACAATTCGACGCTAACTGACACTAACACCTCCTCAACGCAACTGGCAAACTGGGATCAAAGTAATCAAGTCTTAAACAAGCAGCAAAACATTTAAAAACTCCTAATGTACATGTTTTTGGACTGTAGGAGGAAACCAGAGTACCCAGTGTATCATTTTACCTTGGTAAAAAAAAAAGCTTAATCACAGGGCATGTTGCTCAGTGGTCTCCAAACTATGGCCCCCAGAGACCTTTTTATCTGCGGAAAAAATTACGGAAACATATGTATATCCTGCCAAGATCAGCCGCCGATTAAATGGACGATACGTTTTTGAGATGATATAACGTGTTCTAGTGATGTAGACGACGCGTTAGTAGTTTCCCATGCAAAGTGCAAATGTAACACCTTATACATAATGCAGTGAAGGGTGATAGTTTATTTATAGTGGTGAGAGTGCAGCCAAAATTACAGTGAACATGAAGGTTAACAAAATAAACCAAACACGAATACACGAAGACGAATAATACGCACGGTGACACTATAAACCAAACGAGAACGTAGACACATAAATCCACAGATTGTCCCAACAGTTTCCAATAGTTAACAAAGTCTCTAAACACGCCGTACATTTGCAATTACCCACACCTGCGTTTACCGGCGCGTCACCTTAACCTAGTTGCCAGGACGACGACGCCAAACATGTCCGTAACATTTTGACAGCCGCGGCAGTGTGGGGGGGTGGAGCCTCGTCTGTCGATGCCGTGCGAGGGGCAGAGCCCAGTTCGCCGCCTTACAATTATGAATCTATTCTTTTTTTTCCAATATTGTACTTACTGTTTTCCAATTATGTATAACAGTTAAATTATTGTTTAAAAAATTACTTCTGTTCAACAACTCTTAGAATTTTCACTGGGTTACACAAAGTCTCTGAGAAATCTGTCCAATTTTTATACCATTTGAAGTGTTAGTCCCACCCTCTTCTAAAGGGTTAATTTCAATTATTTTCAAATTTATCCAATCAGTTTCCACTGATTGTGACACATTTACCATTATTTCAGGATTTTCAATTGTGATGTAGGTTGACCTTTTGTCATTATTTTAAACCATGGCTTGCAATTTACACTGTTAGGTAGCTGTATTTTGTGATTTGGGTTGCATTATGATGTAATTTTGTACTGGGATATAGTTTTCCAATAGAATCAAAGGCAAACTGCAATCCTTTCTTTTTAATGATGGCATCCATATAAATGCCTCCTCTCTTCATGATTTTTCACACTTGGTTAATTTGCAACGCAAGAACTTCTCTGTGGATTTTCTTTGAAAATTTGCCTGTATTTACTATCCTTGTATATCATTTTGTATGTATGTATTCTTGTTGTTGCTCAAAATACCTCTAAGTAATATTGTGAAATCATCTATTCAGTTTAATTCTTTAAGGATTTTGTCAGTTCATGTTAGAATCAGGGTGGCGCGGTGGCGTAGTGGATAGCACAGGCGCTTCACAACAAGAAGGTCCCAGGTTCGAATCCCGGCCGGGATCTTTCTGTGCGGAGTTTGCATGTTCTCCCTGCGCTTGCGTGGGTTACCTCCGGGTGTTCCGGTTTCCTGCCACAGTCGAAAAACATGCAGGATTGTCACTCCTATGGACAGTTCTAAATTGTCCATAGGAGTGAATGGTTGTTTGTCTATGTGTTGCCCTGTGATGGACTGGCGACCCATCCAGGGTG
>JAOTRA010000035.1:8613024-8629893 GCA_026260255.1 Pseudolaguvia tuberculata
GTTTTCTAGGTAATTCTTCTCCCTTCTTGATTCCTCCCCTTTCCTGTCACTCAGCGTTTGGGTTCTCTTTTCCAGTCTTTCCCCGATTCCCATTCGTGACAAATATGTATATATTATATTTAGTTTACTATTTCATCTGACTTATATATTTACTCATGCTGCCCTTATTTTAAGCATTGTTCCAACAATATTTATAAACAAATCCTTCACTCAGTCAGTTTTTTCTCATAAACTTGTTCTTCCGAAGTTCAGAGAATCATGTCAGTAGCCTGTCTATTTCTCTGTTGCTTACCAAAAGGCTTTCAGTCACACATAAAATCGTAGCAAAATTTGTTTTAAATTAATCAAGTTTATGCTGCTGTATACTAGAAAATGAATCCCACTAGCCTACAACTTCCAAGAAAAAGAAAGCTTTTAACAGACAATATCAGCATTCGTATGAAAGCTGGTGAATGTGGGACTAAAAGCCCAATTAAGCAATAAAATATTTAAATCAGGGTTTAATCCAGATTCCTAAAGAAAAAAGGCTGAAACCCCATTCCTGGGTCAATATGTTATTCTGACCATATGCTAAGTCTTTATAAAAAAGGAACATGATGTAAACTATGCTGTATTATTAGGTTGATCATTTAAAAGGTCATGGTGTTAATGGTAAAAGGGTCAAATTCTGTCTGGCTCTGCAGGTACAACAGTCTAAGCAATTACAACCCAATTTAATAAACTTTTAGGCCAGGAACAACCAATTGTGATAAGGAGGGCCTAGAGGGGTCAGCCGGATCCATGATGCAGTAGTCAGGGTAGTTCATTATCTGGGGAAAAAAGCAAAGTTAAAGTCCAAAATCCAAAGTTCAGAAATCAAATATCAATCAAAGTCAATTCGAAACACAGTGCTCTGTAAAGGCCTGGGGCAACAATACTTCGCATTGAACTCCGGAGAACCTCTTGCTTATATAGGGAGCCCACGCCCAATTACCAAAGCCAGGAAACCCTCCATCAATATTCAGGTGAGGGTGCCCTCTCCAGGCGGTCTTCCAGCATCACAGCCTTACACCAATCAAGTGCTCTCAGGAATTTATGACTCTGTTCCTTTAGCTGGGTATTTAAGGAGCATTGACAAAACGTCATTCGTGGTGTGTGTCACGATTGCCAGGTATGATTTTATACTCTATATAATCTTTTATATACTCTATATAATCTATATAAACTTTATACATCATGGGTGTTATTTGGTCCTTTGTATTTACCTTGTAATACTACTGTTTTACCTGCCTGGCATAATAAATTGTTATTGATTCATCTGTAATTTTTCAGAATAAGTTAGTGAGAAGATTAAAGAGGAGTACTTTGTTACCACAAAGTCATATGTCAGCAGAAGAGGGGGCACATTCTCTTGGACTAATGTCTATCACAGGGGTGTCCAAACTTTTCAGCCGATTAAACAGCAGTTTGGGGGCCAACTATACACTCGAGGTCCAAATAAAAAAGAATCAAAACATAGAAGTTTTGAATTATTTATTTAATATTATTGTATTTAGTTTTTATTTAATAACACATTGATACACTACACATGAACACCTGTATTAGTGGGAATGGTGTTTCCTGGATGCCAAAATAGCAGACATTTCTGGTTATAAATTTGTTATTCCTAACAGTTATTCATCAACAGTGACCTGAGAAGTTTGTTCTCAAATTGTTCTTTTCGTATTTCATTCTTGAAAATGTTTGTTCACACAAGTATGCTATTCCAAAGATTGAAAAGTAAAAACTCACCAGCCCTTCTTTGAACTTGTCCCTAAGGAAGTTATTTGTTTGCAACTCAGTGACCTCCAGCTGCAGTTCATCTGGGCAACTGGCCACATCTGCTTCAAACAGTCTCACTTCTTCTGCCTTTGAATCTAAAACCGCCAGAAAACAGCTCCTAATACTGCAGCTGATCTTTGGCGATCTTGCATGCAAATGATGTGGGGAACTCAGCTGTTGCTTCAGCCATGAAGACTAAGTTGTTGGCCTGTACTTGTTTCAAAAACAAGACATGTTTAGATCTATAGGTCTTTAGGTGGGTGTATGGATCAGAAACTAGATTTTTCTCTCCTTGTGGTTTTAGGTTTGATTAAAAGACCAATTCCAATGTCCACTGATCATCAGAAAGTAATGCCTGTGACTTGCCGTTACTTCCAGGAAGTCACCTATTTCCTTTCTTAATTCAAATCCTCTGCTTAGAATATGAGTCTTAAATTTGCAAACTAATACACACATACACTCTTCGTGTTATCATCAAAAATAACAACTAGAATTAACGTTTATGTAGTGTAAAAGTGTCATTTTTATGTAGTTTTGTGCTCGAAAACATTTCAAGCTCATTTAATAAGGCGAAGCATTTATCAAAGCACTTTTCAGCAGCGAAGCTCCGCGAAACTGCTGGTTAATGCATAGCACCACCCCTGATAGACTGAACGGAATTGCACGCAGCAAACTCTTTCAAAAATCTGCCACTAGATGCCATTATTTCATCTCAAAAACATAACGTCCACGTAATCTTGGCAGGATATTAGCAGCATAAGGCAGCCAGACAAATTAATATTAGCAAACGGAACTTCTAAATAAGGTTAGACTGATGTTTTTGTGTCAGGATAAAATAATTGGAGTTTAATATTGAATAGAGCATGAAGAACAATCTCCCAGATTAATGTCTGATCTAGCAAGTTGTATGCATATGGCTAAATAAACTAGTGGTGTGTTCTGAGCAAGCATAATATGGCCAGACAAATTAATTATATAAGATCCCTTCATAACATATAAATTATAACATATAAATTGGAGTCAGCTTAAACAGTTCATAAAATGAAAACTAAATTCTAATGATGTAAGTAATTATTCTAGAAGCGCTACGGAACGTCAGAACACAAGATCCTGTAACGAACCTGTAGTTGACAAAGGAGTAGAATCCATAATGCAGAGTACAAACAGCCACGTTTATTGGGAAAGGGGATGGGAAGGCAGACAAATCCAAATCCAATATCCAAAGAGTAATCCAAAAACCTGCTGGTCCTCGAGGGCGCCCCCTGTGGCGAGGGCCTGGAACGTCGGGGCGACAACCATGAAACTCTTTGATTAATGAGGGGTCGAGGATATCTGACGCTTGTACCCAAGACTGCTCCTCCGGACCATAGCCCTCCCAGTCCACGAGGTACTGTAGCCCGCCCTGCCTCCTTCTTGAGCTGAGTATCTCTCGCACCATGTATGCCTGACCGTCGTTGTGTTCAATGGGCGCCGGAGGCCCCTGAAGAGGTTCACTGGGAGCGCTTGAGGGTACAAATGGCTTAAGGAGGGAGACATGAAAGGTCGGGTTTATTCTCATGTGGTCAGGCAATTGCAGTTTATACGCTACCTCATTAATCCGTTGAACGATCTTGAAGGGACCAATGTACTTAGGGCTCAGCTTTCTGCAGGGAAGTTTTAGTTGTAGATGCTTGGTGGATAACCAGACTCTCTGCCCCAACTGATACTCAGGTGCTGGCCGACAATGCTTATCTGCACTTTGTTTCTGTTGGCGACTGGACCTCTCCCACCTCACATGCGCCCCCTCTCAAGTCCGCTCACTGCGCCGGTACCAATCCTCTACCGATCGCACACAAGAGGGCTCACTTGACCATGGGAACAAAGGAGGCTGGTACCCAATCACGCATTGGAAGGGCATCAGTCCAGTTGCTGAGTGCCGGAGGGAGTTCTGAGCATATTCGGCCCAGGGCAAGAATTCGCTCTAGCGCTGTTGTTCATTTGCGCAGTATGTGCAAAGGTACCGCCCCAGTTCTTGGTTTAGTCGCTCAGCCTGCCCGTTGGACTGTGGGTGATACCCCGAGGTAAGGCTCAAATTGATGTCTAGCCGTCTGCAAAACTCTGTCCAGACTCTAGACGTAAACTGGGGCCGCGATCAGAGACGATGTCCTCAGCTAGGCCGTAGACCCTGAAAACATTACTAAACAACAGTTTAGCTGTTCCAGATGTGGTAGGCAAGCACTTCAAAGGATTTAACCGGCATGATTTAGAGAACCGTTCAACCACCGTCAATATAGCAGTGTTCCCCTTGGATGACGGCAGGTCTGTGACAAAATCTATGGCAATGTGGGACCAGGGTCGTTTGGGAACAGGCAGCGGGTGTAGTAATCCTTCTGGCAGATGTTGAGGCATCTTTGCTTGGGCACACAGCACACGCCTGGACATATGCACGTATTTCTTCTCTCACGCTGATAGAAGTTGGCAAAACCCAAGAACCTCTGTAATTCTTTCACCATGCGGGGAGAAGGCCAATTTTGGATGGCCTGCAATCGTCCTGGCTCCATGGAGATGCCGGATGTGTTTATGATGTAACCCAGGAATAGCACTTCAGAGGTATGAAATTCACATTTCTCCACTTTTACGAACAACTTGTTCTCTAGTAGGCGTTGCAGGACTGCTCGACCATGCTCCGTGTGCTGAGCCTCATCCTGGGAATAAATTAGAATGTCGTCAATGTATACAATCACGGAAACGTTTAGAAACTCCCGTAGTACGTCATTGATGAAGGTCTGAAAGACCGCGGGGGCATTACAAAGGCCGTTTGGCATTACCTGATATTCATAGTGCCCTTTTGGGGTAACAAAGGCGGTTTTCTATTCATCACCTTTTCGAATACGCACCAAATTATAACTGTTAAGACTGTTCCAGGGCAGAGGGAACAGTCTTAACAGTCACATTATTGAGTCCCCTGTAATCGATGCATGGGCGCAGACTGCCATCTTTTTTCTTTATAAAGAAGAAACTGGCCCCCGCAGAGGACGTGGATGGCCTAATGTGACCGGCGTCAAGCGCCTCCTATACATATTGGTCTAAAGTCTCCATCTCTGGTCTAGAAAGAGGGTAAACTCTGCTCTTAGGAGGCGCGGTGTTCTCAAACAGATTAATGGCACAATCTATGTCTCGGTGAGGCGGCAGTTCAGCGGCCCTCTCTTTACTGAACACCTCCGCCAAGTCATGATAACACACAGGGACATTGCGTGGAACAGAAGACATAGTATAACAGGGAACCGGGCTAATTTTCGGCACCCTGGTTGAACAGTGCTGCCCGCACCCAGGTGACCACTATACAATCTTGCCTTGTCTCCAGGAAATGACAGGATCATGCTTCACTAGCCACGGATGACCCAAAATGAGGGGAGTTTCAGGTGCCTTGGTGATGTATAGTATGAGCATCTCTTGGTGATCATCATTGATGGTAATTTGGAGAGGCTTGGTCCTCTCATTTATGGCCGTGACAATCTTGTGCCCATCTATAGCGGTAATATGTAGCGGGGGGTTGCATGACTCAGTGGGCATAACTTGCGAGCCAGACAGGCATCCACTAAATTTAGTGCGGAGCCTGAGTCTGAAAGAGCAGAAAGCACTTGAATTATCTCACCATTCTTCAAGCGCAATTTCAATGAGAGGGCTGTGTTCCTAGTCTCCGTTTGTATGGTGGAACTTACTTGTGAGCGTTGTTTGAGAGTTAATGCGGGACACTGAGAGCAGAGATGTCCCGGTTGTCCGCAGTATAAACATAGCCCCAGCTGTTTACGTCGCTGCTGTTCCATATGTCTGTGTCTTTGCACCCTAATTTGCATCGGCTCACTTTCCGCTTGCAGAACGGAGAGAGAAAACCCCGGAGTAGTAGGCGAAGATAGTGCCGGGGTTGGGTGATTGCGCATTAAGTTATCCACCCGGATTGCCTGCTGAATGAACTCAGGATATGAATCGCTTTCGCCGCAGGTCGACTAGCCTGCAGCTCCGCTCGCAACCTCTCCTTAAACAAAACTTTTAAAGCGACATCATTCATTCCGCTCTGCGCTCCGAGTGTGCGAAAAGTGATCGCATGATATGCCACTGACTGAGTACCTTGCTTTAAGCGCATTAAGCGCGTTGAAACATCAAGTCCTCCTGCTGGATGCTCGAACACTTCTTGAAGTTGGAAAAAAAAGTACTCGCTGGAAGCGCGTAATTCCTCGTCAGATTCCCAAACCGCGGTAGCCCATTCCAATGCGCGCTCTGTGAGTAGTGAGATGAGAAAAGCGCATTTCTTAGCTTCTGTATTAAATCTCACTGACTGTTCGGCAAAGATCATTCGGAATTGCTGAATAAGCCCCCTGCAGTAGTTGGGCTATCCACTGAATTTAGAAGGAAGAGAGGTTACAAGAGCGTGTGTAGCAGCTGAAGGCGCTGGCTGATTCAGTGTAGCAGCGGTCAAGGTAAGAGCATGCACCTGGTCTTGCAATCCTTGGATGATTTGTGCTTGAGAGTTTAGCGCAGCGAGCAGATCATCCAAGGTTCGAATCTCAGCTGGATTCATATTTGGCGAAGTATTCTGTAATGAACCCGTAGCTGACAAAGGAGTAGAATCCATAATGCAGAGTACAAACAGTCACGTTTATTGGGAAAGGGAATGGGAAGGCAGACAAATCCAAATCCAATATCCAAAGATTAATCCAAAAATGTAGTCAAGGTCGAAATCCAAACAGTAAATCCAAACATACAAATCAAGAGAGAGTGCTTAGTATGGCCTAGGGCAACAATACTTCGCATAGTTATCACAGGCCCGCCTGCTTATATAGGTGGGCCACGCCCTAATGGCTGAAACAGAATACAAAGTTCAAAACTCAGGCAAGGGCGCCCTCTGCAGACGGTCCTCCGAAGACATAGTCCTTACAGATCCCTTCAACCATGACACTGGATTCCGTTGTTGGGCTGGTGGACGTTTTTTTCCTTACATGTACTTACATTATGGATTTATAGCAACAGTTGATTCCACACATTAAATCAACTCTGCATAATATGCGGCGACCGGCTCTCTAATGAGGCAATGAAGCCTTCAAAACTGCCTCGCCACTTGAAAACCAAGCACAATAAAAGACAACTTGTGAGTCTTAGCAGGCACACAAACACAAACATGCAGGAGCCTTATCTGAAGGTTCAAACTGGCAACTTTATTTCAGTTGTTAAAAAATAACATTCATGGAGTGTTTAATAATATATATATATATTTAGATAATAGAGAAAGAAATGTGAAATTGCTGTTTCATGACATTTATTTATTTTTCCACGTTTTTTTGTTTGTTTGTTTAATTTATTTAGGAGCAGAGAGGATGTTATTTGAGACTTTGTTTATGTTTATGTTATTCTCATGGTATGTTGATTGTTGGCGCAATGTTACGAGAAAGCTGCTAATAAAGTTGCATACGAGTTCACAGTGGATTAACGTTTATTATATTTACAACAACAATGTACAACAGTCTGTTTCTTAAACTGTTGCCTGCAGACACTCATTATTGTACCACTCTGCAGCTCTTCAACAAATAAACTACCTTCTGCTACAACCAAAATATTTTAATATTTGATTCATCAGTCCAGAGAACATGCTGCTATTTCTGCACTCCAGTTCCTATGATTTCATGTATACTTGATGTTCCATGTCGGAGGAACAGCTTTTTGGCTGCAACTCTTCCATGAAGACCATTTCTGGCTAGGCAGTGGATGGGTGAATCTGGGTCCCACTGGTTTCTGCCAGTTCTGAGTTAATGGCACTGCTTGGCATCTTTTGATTTCAAAGGGCAATAAGCTCTGCTGCAAGTTTCATCTGATGCAAGTTTTCTTGGTCGAACACTGCGTCTACGTTACTCAATATTGCCAGATTCTTTGTGCTTCCTCAAAAGAACTTAAACAGCATATCTTGAAACCCCAGTCTGCTTTGTCTTTGTCTGAGGGAGACCTTGTTGATGCAGTATAACTTTGTTGTTTCTTGTTGCTGTGCTCAATCTTGACATGACATAAATCTGTCTTTCCCTTGGTAGCAGAGATTGGCTGTTCCTCACCCAGTTTTAAGACACCTAGACAACTGTTTCTGTTTCTGTTGTCTGTCAACCAAGCATTTAGCCTATTTGAGTTTATATGGTTATGAGCTTTGCACTGTTTTCAATTGTCATCTTTTTTTGTAGATATTTTGTCTACTAACATTGCCCTGTTGGTTAATAAATGATTGATTTGCAAAATGGATATCCATTTCCATCCAGCAAAGTTTCTAAAAGAGGCCATTAATGAAGAATAGAAAAAGGCATGTTAGCAACTTTTCATTCCATGCCTATAAGACTTGATACTGTCATTAAAAATCATGAACATGACCAAATAAAGCACTAAATTTAGTCGCTTTTGATGTGGGTTGTGCTCAATTTTGAATTTACCTAAAACTAGATAGTGCGCCTTATAATCCTTATATGTTAATTTTAGTTGTGCTTATTCACCTTGAACCAATTTTATGTGGTACAAGGTGCTCAAAAATCTGCCAAGATATTTTAGTAAGACTTTTGTGACCACAGGCGAATGGCGCTAAACGCAGCCATTGCTCAAGCGCTTTGTGCGAACACCCTGCTCCACAGGCTCAGGGTTCTCTTTGTCTCCTTATAATCTGGGGCATCTTATGTATGAAAATTTATTTATACAGCTTCTTATAATCCAGTGCGCCTTACAGTCCGGAAAATACGCTAATTATAAAGTTTGTTTAAAATGTTACTATGAATGTGTACACACACTACCAACAAATGATTCAATTCAAAAAAGTTTTAGAGATTTAACAATGCATGCTGCCATGGTGTTTATAACTTTGTTGTTGTTAAAATAAATACTACAAAAAAGATCAAATTATTCCTCACTCGCAAAAGTAAAAACCCTTTGGAATGGCTTAGCTATTATGGTCAAAGGTGTGAAGGTTTATATTCATCAATCTCCCATTCCCTGAAGAGAGTCGACATGTGGCTGCAACTCAAATGTGGGTCTCTGTGCCTGTGTACCCGTTGTTGTCTGAGCCGAATTAATGCCTCATTCTATCAGCACTGCTAGCATGCTCACTCTGGATATAGTAAATTACAAATATTTCTATCCTTCTGTTTGCAAGATATTAGAGCAAAGGAACGGCTTCAATTTGTATAGGTAAAAGTAAAAATAGCATTGCATTATTCTCTGTTTGTCTCTGAAAATCTCTGTTTCATTAATTAGTGAAATAAATACTTGCTAGTCATAACTGATTAGGAACTGTAAAATCACATTTGATCACATTATGATATTTACCATCAAACACTATACAGCCACATCATATTGAATTGTTTTTGAAAACCTATTTACAGTATAACAAACGTCTCAAGTCTACCAACAAGTGATAAAAACAAGACAACATAAGCCATATATACAGACATTAAATCTGAAACATATATAAAATTCATGAAAATAGTATTTATATTATCAAAATATAAATATACTACTGGACTTTTATTTTTAAAAAATCCATTTTATTCCTTTTTAATCTATTATTTTATTTTAAACCAATAAACTCTAGTAGTTTATATAAGTTGACAAATGAGTGATTATTGAGAAGGTGTCATCCACAACATAGAAAATTATGGTAAAAACATCAGCCTTATGAGTGCTGAACAGTCCTGTCTGGATTGGAAGTGCATTTGGTTGTGATTAGCTGAAAATTCTTCATGTTGATGCAGCATTGGGTCTTTAATCTGATTAGTTTTGCTGAGGGCAAAAACGTCAATCTTAAAGTCAGCATGAAGAAACTGCTGAAGCATGTCTTCCTACAGACTAACACAATAGAAATTAAATCTGCTAAATGGGCTCATAAACATGCTAAGACTAGTTATATTTATGGAATTAGAGGGGCGGCCTGATTATCCCAGAATCTGTTTAATTTAATTAATAAATCCACTAACACACAAATTCCTCGTGAAATTCAAGATTTATCATCACAAATCATTGTAGACATAGGGAATATTTTTCAGAAGATCATTGGTGTGTGCAAAATTTTGTCTTGTGCTTACTCCATAAATATACCTCATGGCTCAGCAAAATTTCATTCAGTCTTCAATCTCTTTCTCTTTTTCCCTCTCTCACTCTCTTTGTAAATATGACCGCTAGCATGCCAGGGTGATGAATTGGCAAGAGCAATAACCTCTAGGCAACCCTCAGAACGACACGGCATGGGACCACACATTCATTATAAATTGCCACTATACAGTGCAAAGCAATTTCTTGTATTTTGTAAATGGATATTAAAATAATGTATAGACATATCTAACACACTGATGGGGATTCTGATCCGCTAATAAGCACCTCTGCTGAATATTTTTTTCAACAACGAAGGGAAGTGATTGCGTATCCAGTGGGAGGACTGAATGATGCTACTCAACACCTGTGGATACGGCAGTGCACGCAGTTGGTCGCTGATTATGCTATCTCCTTTCAGACTCTCGTGGCTCAGAGTAGAATGAACGATGTAGCATTGAAAGCTTTATTCTAGTATAGTCTTAATGAACTTAAAAGCGGAACTGGTGTGCCGGGGCGAACAGGACTCTTGAGCTATTGGATCGAAAACCTGCTACATAACAGCCCCGCTCTGTCTGCTAGCTTATTCTGTACCCCAATCCCAGGAGCCTTGTGAATGGGAGTCAGAATTCATGCAATTGGGGTCATAGAAACTTTCTAATCAGGAGAAACAACTCTAACGCCTCCTGTGACTATGCTTTAATTGTAGAATACCCAATACCATGCTGCCTAGAAGTCATATTTACCCCTCTAAACCAGGAACGGTAGCCCTAGAAAAATATATTGGAAAAGCTCTGGCCAATGGTCATATCTGACCATCAACTTCTCCCACAGCATCGGGTTTCTTCTTCGTAGAGCATATGGATGGCAGCCTTCGTCCATGTATATAATATCGAGGTTTCAACAGCATCACTGTGAAGTACTGATACCCTCTGCCCCTGGTACCTGCACAGTGCCTACAATCAAGATCAGAATTTGAAAGGGTGATCAGAGGAAAATGGCCTTCATAACACCCAAGGGCCACTACGAGTACGTTGGTAATGCCCTATGGTCTCTGCTTTTAGCTATTAGGGAGGCATTAGTGGAGTGGAGACATTATTAGAGGGCAGCTCACATTCTTTCACGGTACTCACTGACCAAAGAAACTTAGAATACATCAAAGGTGCTCAACGATTGAACGCTAGACAAGCATGCTGGTCTCTGTTCGTCACCAGGATTCAGTCCTCGTTAACCTATTGCCCTGGTTCCTAAAACTGGCAAGGCCAATGCCCTCTCCCGTCGTTTTGATACCCCGAGCACTGCAAGTCTCCCAAGCCTATTATTAACTCGGATGTGGCTCCTGTTCTATGGAGCATAGAGGAGGATATCGAGCCAAAAAAATCTCCCTCCAGCTAAATGCCCTCTCAGAAAGCTCTATGTGTCAGCAGAACTACGGCAGCATCTGCTGGCTTGGATGCACACCTACATGGGCACCAGACACTCTGGTATTCACAGCAAGCTGGAGATAGTGTCTAATGCCTATTGGTAGCCCATCTTCTTCAACATAGAAGGATTCATCAAGGGCTTTTCTGTATGTGCTCAGGTAAAGACCCTTCAACACCTCCTCCAATCACTCCCTATCCCTCAAAGGTCCAGGTTGCATATAGCCATTAACTTCATTGCTGATCTCACGCCATCCTAGAAGCACACCGCTATTATGACTAATAGTGCAATCTGTTAGAATAGTGTTGGGTGAAGGCCATGGACATTCTAGACCCTTGTCAGGTGAGGGGATTTTAATGAGAATCACCCCAAACACCCAGCTCCATGCTTTCTGGGTTGTCCAATAAGAACGCTTGGAGGCTTGCTGTTATCTCATTCTTATCTTGCGTTTTGGATTTTAATGTTTGGATTTATTATCTTGACTTGTACCTCGACTTCTGCCTGTTTCTTGACTCTGATTAAGCTTGCTGATTATATGCTTAATAAACTGATCTTCTGCAATATAGATCCGACTTCTACTCGTTTATTACAATCATGTTGTAAGGTTTTTTTTAAACCTTTTCGAAGGATACCATTAGTGACTTGGGTTAAACTGCAGATTCACCAAATGTACGCCATTTTATTTATTAAGCTAATTTACTGGGCGGTGCAGTGGCATAGTGGATAGCATGGTCGCCTCACAACAAGAACGTCCGGGGTTCGAATCCCAGGCCGAAGATCTTTCTGTGCAGAGGTTGCATGTTCTCCCCGCAATTGAGTGGGTTTCCTCAGGGTACTCCAGTTTCCTCCCATAGTCCAAAAACATGCAGATTAGCTCGATTGGTGAGTCTAAATTGTCCATAGGATTGAATGTGTGTGAGAATGGTTGTTTGTCTATGTGTTGCCCTGAGATGGACTAGCGAACCATCCAGGAAGTCCTCGCCTTTCGCCCTATGTATGCTAAGATATGCGCAGCAGGCTCCCTTGACCCAAAATTCGGGAAAAAGCGGGTAAGAAGATGAATGATGAATGAATTAAGCTAATTTACTGGTACAACAGGAAATATTACTTAATTAAAGATAATTACTAAACTATTTCTATTTTAGATGCTGTAACACAAGAAACATTCTGTACACTTCTACAAGAAATTTTAACTTTACCACATAACTTTCTCATAAAACTAGGAACTACACTACATCTCTCCAGTTACAAAAAATATACAAATTCAAAAGACTTATATAAAGTATGGGTTACAGGGTTTTAAAAATGATTATTAATGATTACTTATTTTTGTGCATTAAATTACAGTAGAAAACAATGCGTCTCTCCAACCAAATGCATGTTGGTGCACATCTACCTTCCTGCTGTTGAAGTGGGTGGTCATGAGTGGGAGGCAGAAATCATTATAGGAAAATAAATCCTTTAGGCTTCAAGTACATCTACAAACCACTGAGTGTGCTCTTCACATGCCCCACACTTTTAATAGTGACAAACCACAACTAAGTCCCCATATTTTCAATAATTACATATGAGGGACTTGTCCCTGACTATAGGAATGGTTTTTTGATTTTATTTTAAATTTTAAATTTAAATATACTGGAAATTATTTCAGCATTAATTTTAAGGGTGGTTTAATCTTTTTTTGTAAGAGCATAGCACCCTGGATTCTAATAGTGATAGAATAATATGTGTTCTGGGAGGACCACCCAGCATCATCACATTTATCTGATAAAGCAGGACTAAGGTTCATGCCTTAAAGTAAGCCACTCCCCTTGCAGTGCCGAGAAGACCACAGCCTCATAGGTGAGAGTAATTTTTAATCTATCTGACTAGCATCCTAAAAGGGGGAAGAAAAGAGATTCTGCCTCACTGTGGCGATTGGCCTGTTTGTCGACACCTAGAGCATGTTCCAGGCATGAGGGTCAAATAGGCAGTGTCTAAAGGTCTCTAATCCTATGGAGGGAGGAGACTGCCAAAGGAAATATCATCTTTAGCATCAGATGTTTTACCAAAACACCAGGTCCTACTAACTAACTGCTCCTGCAGGAACTTCTAGACATACCCTACACATGTAGGGTAGTCTACTGGGTTCAGCCAACTGGGTTTGCACCAAATGCCAGCTTCTATTTCACAGAATAGCACTTACCTGTAGGTCTCTGTAAGATGTGTGGTCTCCATAACCTTAGTCATGAGACCAGCTGTTAAGAGCTGCACTTCCTCAGAAGCTTTATGGCAGTGCATGCAAAAGGCAGCCCCACTACCTCCACGGTTGGTGGTTGGATCAGAATCAAACTAGAATCAAAATTTCAAGAGAAATATTTCACTCTCTGTGTAATAAGTCTATATAATTTATGGTTTCCCCATTCTGAAATGAAAGGGAAAAAAGATTTCCCTTTTTCATGTCAATTTTTTGAGATGCAATTGTAGTCTTAGAATAGGCATTTGGCTACCTGGAGCCCAGGTCAGGAATCAGACATACTGGCTAAACCAACTGTCTGCTAGTCATCTCAGCTCATGAAACCTCAGAGAATCCAGCTAATTTATAGGACATATATACTTGTTCAACGGGAGCAGCCGAAGGACAAAGAAGAAGAAGAAGATATACTTGTTCAAACTGTATAGATTATGTATAATGTATTTTTGCACTAGAAAATACCATACCAGCTTAGTAGAAACAATTTAATCCATCGATATTTCTGTTTGATCCATCGCCTGTCAGTTTTCCAGGTCGATCTGTCTGTAGGCCTGCCTAATCCATTGTTTTCAAGACCCACCTATTGTCAGTGTTTTGAATTGGTCCTGTTTTGTATATTTAAGTTTGGTTTGTTTTCTCAGTTTAGATTGTGGTGGTTTTCCATATTGTTCTTAATTTGCCTGTTGTCCAATGGAAGGGGGGTTGGTTATGGGGGCTATGTAAGGAAATGGACTGTGCCCCTCCCCTTTCAACACGTCATTATTTAAGGCGACAAGCCGCTGTATACAGTGCAGATTATTAAATTTAGTACAGATAGTAAATTTAAGCCTAAGTCTTTCAAAATCCTGTTTATCTGCTTCCTCGTTCGCGATCGATTTCGCTATTTTGTTTTTGTTTGGTTTATGTTCTATCGTCATTAAAAGCATGTTACTGCACACACAGATCTGGCTAACTTCAATACATCACATTTTGACTTATCTGTATAAGTTTTTTGTATCAATGAAATACAAAAAATGAGTAATACAGTTAACTAAAGCCATGAATTGAATCATTTATAGAGTTGCAGTTGGGTAACCCTGCTTACCTTATCTTGGGTATAAGTGGGTGGAACGATGCCTGACTATCCTGTGCTGTTCTCTCTTACATTAACTCTGGAGACAGCAATTGAGCACAGCTGGAGAAAGGCACCCTGCACCCCTAGTATAGAACTCTTCTTTTGGGGATGACTTATTCGTGCAGCTCATCCTCCAAAACAGGATTTCACTTTTTCCTCTTCTAAATCTAACATTGCTCAACACTGATACCAGCATCCATATGATCAAGAGAAAGGAGGGTGTTGATAGGCCTGTGTTCTCCATGGTCTAAAAGTATAGCCAGAGCAGCTGCATCAACTGAGACAAAGAGTATTGCCACATAGACATGCTAGCTGAGCTTTTCAACCATACCTAACATGTGAAATAGAAATTAAACTCATTGTCAGTGAACAGTGTTTTTCTTTTCCTACAATATTGATGCAGAGCAATGATAATGTTCCTGAATATTAACACATTTTTCCCTTTAGTTTTATTGCAGCATAATATAATCATTTAAAAGCCATTTTATCATACAGCAGGCAGAATGATGCAGCAGCATTGCATCAAGCTGTGACCAATGGTGCATTATAGTGCCATGAGGTTTGTGGCATTCCCCAATCGCTCAGGCTCAGTTGTGCCAGTTTACTGCTAAACCTGGAAATTTGCTCTATTATAAAACAAAAGTTATTTTTTATAGAAGTATGCAAGTGTTACAATGATTGACAAATCAAGATTCAAGATCCTTTTGTGCCAAAATTCCTTTGATATTGCAGAAAGTGTGAAAGTAGAGGAAGTTTTTACGATGCACCAATGAAGTGGGAGGAAGTATCAGATAATTGGATTTTGATTCTTCCTGTTGTCATGGCAGCCAGATTCCATCTTTTCATGTAATGTTTTTTGTCTGTAGAAAGGAAAAACCACATAAAAGGGATGATGTTTAGTGGAGAAGGCAGAAAAAATAGGATTACAGTTAGGAGGATTTTTTTTTTTACTAAACATTCACATTTGAACAGATAATTTGCAACAGTAGAGTCTAAATCACTATCATATTTAAATATTTAAATATCATAATTAAACTTTATCATATGGAATTTTTTTTTAAATCTCAAATTCTTATAAATTGTCTTATAAATCATGTCAGTGCATGTGACAGTGAGTCATCACTGACTTCCTAGAAATAAAAAAATGCCCAACCAAAACAATAAAATAAATAACATTAATTTTTAGATCAACATAATGTAGAATTTAAGTATGTCTTGGAGTAGCTTATGTAAGTGGCATATCTAAGTAGATGTTAATATAGGTAGAGACTAAAGTGGCAAATCTGCTGTATCTGTGTTTAGATAATGTAAAATGATAAATATTTCTAACTCATTCAATTTAAAATACAGTATAATATGGAACACACAACTGATTGTTAAATAACATCAGTCATCATCATCATGTTCTCTGGTGTGCAAAATGTCTGCTGGTACACGGTTTTATTCAGAGTTCACCTCCTCTGAGAGCGCAGCTGTCACTGCTGATTCATACTCAAGGGATGAGCAAGACCTGGTACCAGCAAACGTCTGGGATTAATTTTTGTTCATACAAACTAATCCAAAAATTCCCTTGCTGCAGCAAAAGCTATTAGCTAATGATTTGCATTATTAATACATGTTGTAGTCACCTAATGTAGCAGTTTGTCAAAAAGACAATATTAAGGAATATTCAAAGGAATTAACAGTCGATCCTCTCAGCAAAAACAAATTCATTTATTGTATGTATTACAAATAGTGTGGGACAAAATGCATTGCTGTCCACTCTAAACTAAACACTCAGTTTATAACTTATGAAAGCAATTAAAAATATTCACACCCTTTGATCTACTATATTGGAAGTGTCTTTGTGTTTTATTTAGTGGCTGCTGTTTAAGTTTTGTGTTTTGCTTTAGTTGTCATGCCACGTTATTCTAATAAAGCGCGTCACTGCATTATTGATCCGACCTAAAACTTGTCTTTACAGGATGTCTTGGCATGTGTGGGGTCAAGCAGAAAATGTGCCAAAATGTGATTCAGAATAGAAAGGTCACATTCTGACTGTTGCAACATTTATTTATGTGTGGCCCTGTGACCTGTTCAGGGTTTACCCCTGCCCTGCATTATGTGCACTGAGATAAACTCCAGCAGACCCCAGTGACCCTGAATTACGGAATAAGCTGATGGTAATGAATGAATGAATGAATGAATGAATGAATGAATGAATGAATGAATGAAT
>JAOTRA010000035.1:8635479-8654720 GCA_026260255.1 Pseudolaguvia tuberculata
ATATATATCCCTCTGGATAAGAGCATTTGCCAAATACTGTTAATATATATGCTTTGTTTTCTACAAAGTCTGTCTCAGAATTAAAAAAAAAAAAATGTGTAAATTTCTCAGAAATATTTAAAATGTCAGATTTATTTAATTTCCTTCTACAAACAATGATATCATTTCAGAAATCACTGAATAAATCCCTTGCAACACTGAAATTAGTTATTCTCAAGACTTATCAAATAAGAAATGTCCAGAGGCACTTAGAACTAAATGTTTGCAGTTGGCAAACATATTGTGTCATCTTTATCAAAAGATGACACTAAAACTTATTGACACTAAAATTTACCTTTCTATATCAGTTTACTTAAATTTAACTGTGACACAAATGGCAGTCAAGAGAAACGCAATAGCTGTTGGGTCAAGGTAAGTAGGGCAGGTCACAAAAAGCCCCCACTTGGCAGGTAAATGTTTCAACACATCCTTCCACTGTCTATAAGCCTTTAGAGCCTCAAGGCGGGTTTCCATGGCAGCTAAATGTGGGAAAGATGAAAGGAGGGAGAGAGGGAAATTCAGCAAGAAGAACTTATCTTTGTTTGCTCTAGTTCATTGCCCTGCAGCAATATCAGTGTAGTAGACACCTGGGACCATGGACACTGAGCTCAGAGGATGCAGTGGACTGGCAACCTATCCTGATTAGTTTCTCCAGGATCTGGAACTTCACTTCATACACATCATTAACCTGCAATCCAGCAAGCAGGGCACATTGGTGATCTCACCTATGTTCACCTGTGCAGAACATCAATTGCACATGCCAATTACTGCATACATACCGAATTCAACCTAGACTGTGGATTAAAAGTTTCATACTGCCAATTTCAATTCAGCAGCGATTTTATTATCGGTTTCTGTTCTATCCAGTAAACCGAACCCAGTAAGTGAGGGGATAAAATAGGTCTGATGTAGTTTAGGAAAAATAATTATAATAATAATAATTAGTAACTATATTACTATATTAACAATATAAGGCAATTGGACACAGCGACATCTTGTGCCATGCAAAAGGAAGCGCGCTTCCTCTTAAATACATATTAATATTAAATACAATAATTATATTAATAGTCTTAATACAAACTGATTTATGTTTTTAATCTTATTTTCATATAAACAAAATAAAACTAATTGTGTATGTGGGGGATTTTTGTAGCAGCACACCAGGGCGTCAGGTAAATCAGGTAGGCCAGTCTGTTCTTCCGGGAGGAGGTACAGGTTATAAATTGTTGCAAAATGGCTTTACCAGGAAGGGAATACGAGTAAATGCTTTGTGGTAAAGCAAAACGACCGAACCGTCTCGAGCAGTTATATTAACCTTAATGCCAATATATGCTTACTTCGGTTAATTGTGTACATTTGTACGTTAAAAAATATTAGATTGAGATTGAAATGGGCGGATCATGATTTTAAAAACACGGTAGGTCTATATATATATGCGCTGAAAGGTTAGATTGTTTTTTTGTAAATGTATCACTTCCAACTAAACATTAAGCTGTTGTAGGTTGAAAGGTTTGTTGTTGTTTCTGTCTTAATTTCACGAATCGTAAACCATTCCTGTATGTGTATTTCTCGATGGGAATTACCTTCTTTTGTTTAAAACAAAACAAATGTCATTCGTTCGCTTTGGTTGATACACGAGTTGAGGAAATGATAGTACAGAAAGTTATTTGAAACGTACATTATTATAACATACTATTATAACTTTCCAGCAAAAAAAACCCCAGTAGCATTAAATTCTACAGTAACGAAGGGACTTTTAAATTAGATATTAATTAAACTGAACTGATTGTTTTTAGTCAGTGTTCACTGTATTCTCTTATTTGGTTCTGTAAAACGACGCTATATAAATAAAGATGATTTGACTAGTAAGTAAATATAAGTTGATCTGGTAACTTAATTTATTATATAACATTTTGACCCTTGTGCCCTACTGATCTTCTCACAGAAACAAGGAAAATCTGTGTGTATATGATGAGACTGAAGTCTGTTGTGTCTTGAAGTACTGCCATCACTCAAAACTCAGTCTTTAAGAATGCAGCCTGCTTGCCAGCATGGCTCCTCAGAACTCCAGCTGAAGGTGGACTTTTTCCGTAAACTTGGATATTCCCCGCAAGAAGTACAGACAGCTTTGCTAAAACTAGGCTTGAACACTGACACTAATACTGTACTTGGGGAGCTGGTCCGCTCTGGAGCCAGAGAGTCACCCACAGTGAACCAAGAGGGTGATAATGGAAACTCTGGCTTTAGCCACCGTGTATGTGGTGGATCCATTAGTAAAGATCTTCAAAGGGACACTCAGCAATCAGCAGTGGATGAAATGGACAGCGAGTTAAAACCCATTGTGATTGATGGAAGCAATGTAGCTATGAGGTACATTCAAGTACCTATCAACTATTACTTTAGAAAACATGCTTTACAGTTAACAACTAAATGGAAATGTACCAGTACAATATTTTGGACAAGCAGTATAATTAAATAGTTAACAACCTTATGCAAATATTCCTCTTAAATGTGTTTTTCTCTGTCTGTTTCTGTCATTTGCTTTTAAGTCATGGAAACAAGGAGGTTTTTTCATGTCGTGGAATTGAGCTAGCAGTGAATTACTTCCTTGAAAGAGGACACAGGAATATCAGCGTCTTTGTGCCCTCATGGAGAAAAGAACAGCCAAGGCCAGATGTCCCTATTTCAGGTAAGGACACTCCCTTCTCAGAAAAATTAGTCATCACAGTCATCATGAACATCTAAACGTCACTTTTTGTAAAACAATATTTTGCTTAAGGACTGTTTTACTTTGACTTGAAGACTAACATTTAATTATAATAAACTGTTTTGCTTGTTGTCACATTTTATTAGTTGAAGTCTTGTCTAACGAGCTAATGTTTAAATATATAGCAGTCAAGAGAATGTTGAATTATATTTTGAACACATGTATTTTGTTGTATTATGTTTAATAAGCTAAATATCAAAATAATTTTTACTTTGTAATTCTGAGAAATAAACAATTGTTTCCTTATTATAGAAGTTATTCTTGTATCAGGAAGAATAAAACTCCCTTAAGGTTGCTGTGGGAATTTCCCATACCAGGAAGTTCAATAATATTTTTTACTTCCTTCTGTAATTCTGCTTGTACTATTCAGAATTTGCCTCCAGTCAGTCAACAGGTGGGGCTGCTTCCTGTTCTAGAGAATCAGTTCTCCTCAAATATAGAACTGAGTCTCAGTTTAACTTATATTAACATTTAACTTTAACTTTTTTTAACTTTATTTACTTAGATTAAAAGTTTGGAATTTCAATTTTATTAACAGTTCGTTTGGTTGGATGATGCTGAAAGTCAAGTCATATTTATTTATAATGCACTTTTTAACAATATTGTGTAAATGAAGCTTTATTGAATAAATTTTTTTAAATATTAATTAAAAATCTAACTTTTTTTGCTTAGCTAGATTTTTAAAAATGCAAAATTGTGTGGGTGTTTACAGTATAATAAAAAATACCTACTCATCTAAACTCCTCAATTTATGCAAACATGCAAAACAAAGTCTTTATTTATATTATACTTGTTTATAAATATAAATTACTAAATTATTTTGAAGCTCTTAGTGGCTCAAATCATTTTTAAAAAGAATGCTGAAGAAATAATTAAATTGATTTGTGTAACTTTTGATTTCAGATCAACACATTTTAGCCGAGCTGGAAAAAAGAAAGATAGTTGTATTTACGCCCTCCCGAAGGGTAGGAGGTAAGCGAGTGGTCTGCTATGATGATCGCTTCATCGTTAAACTCGCTCATGAATTGGATGGTATTATTGTGTCCAATGATACATACCGTGACCTTCAGTGTGAACGGCCCGAATGGAAGCGCTGCATTGAGGAAAGACTGCTCATGTACTCCTTTGTTAATGACAAGTATGTGTATTAAAGTTTTAGAATCTTTTTTAATAATAATAATGTTTATTTTATTTATCGATAGTATATTTTAGTCGTTGAGATTTGTTTTAATAACTATTTCCAGTGCATCTTAAAATGGTGTTAAATTATCTTTATTGTAATGTCTTTTTTTTCCCAGGTTCATGCCACCAGATGATCCTCTTGGTCGTCATGGTCCAAACCTGGATAATTTCCTTAGAAAGAAACCTCTGTTACCAGATACAAAGCGGCAACTTTGCCCTTATGGTAAACTTGTTTTACTTTTGATTCAATGAGGTATTGAGTTAAAGTTGATACTGCCAGATAATTAATATTGTAAGGCAGTAATCATGTATAGCTTGTGATGATTACTACCCTAGGGCTTATGTTTAGATGCAGTTGTGCAGTTGATGTGTTTATAATATAGTAATAATAATAGTTAAACGTGTATTGCCTCTCTAGGAAAGAAATGCACGTATGGAATCAAATGCAAGTTTTATCATCCTGAGCGGGCCAGACAGTCACAACGCTCTCTTGCAGATCAACTGAGAGACAATGCTCGTCTCTCCAGTTTGACTCGATGCTGCTCAGAAGAAAACCGAAGATCAGGAGTGTCTGTCAGAGGATCTCGACATACTGAGTCTGGCTTTGATTCTTATTTTCCCTCTTTAGAGCAAGAGCTAGACTACAAGCTAAACCTTGAACCTGCTAATTGTCTACCAAAACATCAAGTTAGTGAAAGTATGCAGCACTACTGGGATGATGTTTCAACCAAGTACCAGGCTTGCAACCCAGCTAGCCATACTCCTCTAGACTGGCATAGCCTTTATTCCCAATACCTCAACAATACTCCATCTATCTCAGATTCTGGCCTTGGTTCCTATGAAAGTCACCTTTCAGAGGCATCTCAAGGACAGGATTCATACAGTGTTAACTCTAGACAGAACCAATATGAAAAGCAAGATCTGTCTCTTAATTGCCCTTGCTCTTCTGCATCAGTTGTCCAACCAAGTATCCATCAGAATCCTTATTCTCAACCACTACCCAACTGCTATGATTATAGAGCACTCCAGTTCTGTAGGCAGTCTGGTGATGAACACTTCAGCCTTCCCAGTTATGTACAGCCCAATGGGCTTCATCTCACACAACCAAATCTAGACACAGCATGGCATCCTCAGACTCGATCAGCTTTCAGCTTACCTACCCTTCTCCTTGGTTTTGGACACCAAAGATCTGCTGATTCTTATGGCAGCAGCCAAGGAGCACTTAGTTCTAATGCTGTTCCATTTGAGGTAGAGCGAGAAGAGACAAGGAAAAAACTACACGCAATTTTTAAACCTCATCATGTGGATAAGGTAATGGGAATGTTTCCAACACTAAAAGATGCCCAACAACTAGCAGCAGAAATTCTCAGTCTCAAATCCAAAGGACAGTTGATATAGTTCCATGCTCTCTGATGCAAATGCTTTAATAAAAGTGAAGCCTACTTTATATTAAATGACATTAAAAATAGAACTATACATATTATATAAAATTTTTTAATTATTTTCGAGGAATATTTTGGCTGTAGCCAGATGTCTTAAGGTTAATTATACCTAAATGTCACCTCATTTAGTAAATGTGATGGCTATGTATGACATAACGTCAGATTGTATCTCACTGCAGCAGCATGCTGCATTGTTAAGCGTATTAATAAGAGTCATGCTGTATTCTTAAATGATTGTTGTTGATGCACATTGCATCCTTTTTAATATTTTGAATTTAGATTAAGTTGTAGTATCCCCCGCTACAAATGTTTTAATAGTGCTAATTGTGTCCGCTAGTTTATTTAAAAGACGTGAACATAATTTAGCCAGAAGAAGAATAACTGTAGGTGTTTACTGTCAATGGTGTTGCGTCGCTTTCCCACTGCCGTTTAGATTTATTTTTTTTCTATTTATTTAAGGTAAGCAGAAAAAAGGCATTTTTTAATATTTGATTTCTCCTACTGATCTGTGATGTGATGAGGCGCATAGCAGTAAAGAGCTTTGTTCAGTTTTTAATTGTAGTATCTGTTCTATTCTGAACTCAATTTTCATGGATTAGTTGCAAGATTCAAATTTCTTCTACATGTATATTAAAAAAAAAACACATTTTAAATACCAAAGTGCTTACTTGTTTAGTCAGGGAAAAGAATTTGATTCCCTGCTCATTATGAATGTTCGCCCACTGAAAAACAGGTTGAGTTGATGCCAAAGAGGTTAATTGTTAGTAAAGTTAGAATCTAATTGATTGATCGATTGATTCTGTGGACAAGTATCTTTTATAGAGATTGGTAGATTAGGAACACTCCTTTTAAAAGAGTGCCTTTAATAGAGTGCACCTAATTCAGCTTTTATGATGTGTATTTCAGAATGGCTTTTTTTTCTCACTGTTAGAATAAAACTACATTCAAAATTATATTCCCATCACTGTATTTTTGCTAAAAGACATTACATATACAGACCTGGATTCAGGATTTTCAAGAATGGAACCCTGACCACAGGTCAAAATGTTTATGGAAGCCACAGTATTTTCATATCTAATTTGTTAACTTTGCTCAGACCATCCTTTTAAGCATTAAGCAACAGTCTTTCCTGTTAATGGCACTGCCAAATTTCACTGAGCCAAATTATTAAGGAAAAAGTCTGTTTTCAGTAGAATAATTTACAAGACCGGAAAGGGTGTTTCCCTCAAAAATATGTACATTTTTTAAAAATATTTTTCAATCCGCTAATTCTGATGTTAAAGAAATAGTTTTATCAATGTTTTATTTTTAAAAACACTATAACACACTAATAAATGATGCTAAAATATTTTTTTAAACCAAGCTTGAGTTTATAAGTGCCAAATTAATTTTTAGATGTAATATCCTTGGTGCTGATTTTGTGACACAATATTGTTTACTGATAATGTAACCAACATAGTATATTCTGTGAGAATATTTTTCTGTAAAATATTTAAATATCTGTTTTATGTAAAACAAAAATAAAAGTATATTAAATTTATTAAACAATCCTAAAATTTGCACAACAGGCAACTGATCGCACGACATATTTCACCATATTGAAGTATTTTTACTGACACATGTCAAACAGATCTAATCTGGTAAACAGAAACATTTTAGTAGTATTATAAACTAGATTAATTCTCCACCTTACCTTACAACCTAATACACATGACAGTATTATGTATACCTATTGGTTCTCTCACCCATGACACTGTTACCTGACTAAACTGAAAGAAGTACCATAAAACCTTGATGTTTTCACTTACACATACACATTAATTTCTGTTCAACCCAAATGAGGATGGGTTCCTGGTTGAGTCTGGTTCCTCTCAAGGTTTCTTCCTAATTCCACCTAGTGAGTTTTTCCTAGCCAATGTCGCCTCGGCTTGCTCATCAGGGACAAATTCACCATTCATCTATTTATCATTCATTCTGTAAAGCTACTTTGAGGCAATAACTGTTGTAAAAAGCGCTATACAAATGAAATTTAATCGAATTGTTATTTTTACTATTAGAGATGTTAAGGATGCCTGAAGAGAATAGAGACTTATTTTTTTTAAATCACACTATATTGGTGTTCACAAGAGAATATTTTGTAATGGCTGCAATTAAACTGATAATAACAAAACTATGTTGGTGACTTCTATGTAATCTGCTTAAGAATATACTAATCTTGGATCCTATGTATAGAATTCCAAGTAACTGTGTTGTACTGCTTAAAACTTTCATTTAATTCAAAGACATAGCATGCAGTTTACTTTTATTGGCTGGCGACCAGTCTCTCGCCCTATGTGTGCTAGGGTAGGCTCCAGCAAACCTATGTGACCCTGAAGCAGGGAATAAGCGGGTAAAAGAATTAATGAACATGCAATTTATTCACAGTTTCATGTTGTTTAGCAGGCTTGCCACAAGAGGGCAATAATACACTTTTCTGAATTATCTAACAAGATAAACAAAGATTATGGAAGCATTTTAAACTTCATCATCAAATAAAGTAAAAAAAAAATATTTTTATTAAACGCATGAATGTTTATGTAAACATTGTGAAATTGGATTAGTCATGTGGATAATCATACACAGTACAACAAGGAGTATATTTTTACATTTCTAATAAAAATAAACTGAAATATAAAATGTCAGAAAGCAGAGAATTAAATGCAATAAAATCAAATACCTTACAATAAAATAATGTATACTATTAATATTTTAATTTGTAGTTTGTTGCATATTTGACCACAGTACAAAAATATTATTTTGGCTGGTCCTATCAAGGGCTGTCACAGTGCATCATCTGCCTGTAAGTGCACTGTCTGAAGAATTAGCAGAATCCATAATGCAGTGTTAGCTTAGGTTATTTATTTGGGAAAGGGAAGGCAAACAAATCCAATAACAGTTCCAAGAGAGAGTAGTCAAAAGCTGTAGCAAAAGTCAAAATCCAAAGAGTAAATCCAAAAATGCAATAGAGTAGTGCTTAGTAAGGCCTAGGACAACAATTCTTTGCGATGTGCTTCAGAGAGCCACCTGCTTATATAGGCAGCCCACGCCCTAATTGTCTCAACCAGGAAGTAGAATTCAGGCGAGGGCTCCCTCTGCAGGCGATCCTCCGAAGGCATAGTCCTTACTGTACCCCCCCTTAGGAACACCTCCTGCGGGTCGTCTAGGACGCCCCCTGGGGCGAGGAGCTGGAAGCTCAGGATGTCGCGCATGAAAGTCTTGTAGGAGCAATGGATCGAGGATGTTGCCAGCTTGCACCCAGGACTGCTCCTTTGGACCATAACCCTCCCAATCCACTAAATATTGCAGGCCACCCCGCCTCCTTCTGGAGTTGAGAATCTCCTGAACAGTGTAAGCCAGGCCATCTTCTAGTTCAATGGGGCCCGGAGGTTCCGGTTGAGGTTCACTGGGGCCGCCTGAGGGCACATAAGGCTTCAGACGCAAGACATAGAAGGTTGGGTTAATACGCATGTGATCTGGTAGTTGGAGTCTGTATGTTACACCTCATTGATTTGTTGTAAAAAAACTTTGAAGGGGCTGATGTACTTCGGACTCAGCTTCTTGCAGGGTAGCTTGAGTCTTAGATGTTGAGTAGACAACCACACTTTCTGACCTGGCTGATAAGTGGGAGCGGGTCGTCGACGCTTGTCGGCATGCTGCTTTTGGGTATGAATAGCGCTTTGCAGCCGCACATGTGCCCCTTCCCAGGTGCGCGCACTGCGCTGGTACCAGTCCTCCACTGACTGTACGCTGGATGGTTCTCCTGTCCAAGGAAACAAAGGGAGGCTGGTACCCTAGAAAGCATTGGAACCCAGTCGATGAGTGTCGGAGGGAATTCTGCGCGTACTCGGCCCATGGCAAGAACTCACTCAAACGCTGTTGCTCCTTTGAGCAGTATGTTCGGAGGTATCGTCCCTGTTCCTAATTCATGCGCTCCGCTTGCCCATTAGACTGAGGGTGATACCCAGAGGTGAGGCTTACATTGATGTCGAGGCGTTTGCAAAACTCCACCCAGACTCGTGATGTGAATTGGGGCCTCGATGAGAAACAATGTCTTCAGGCAGCCCGTAGAACCTGAAAACATGGCAGAACAAAAGGTTAGTTGTTTGAGTGGCTGACGGAAGGCTTTTTAACGGGATCAAGCGACAGGACTTGGAGAACCGGTCTACCACCGTGAGCACAACAGTGTACTCATTAGAGGGAGGCAGTTTTATAACGAAATCCAGTTCGGACCAAGGCCATTGGGGAACAGGCAAGGGGTGCAGCAAACCCTCCAGTAGATGTCAGGGCGTTTTGGCTTGAGCACAAACCGCACAGGTTTGAACAAATGCTCGTACCTCCTCCGCCATGCGTGGCAAACAGTATCGTTCATGCAGCAACTCCAGGGTCCTCCGTGCACCAGGGTGCCCTGTACTCAGAGAGGTGTGAGCCCAAGTCATTAAACGACAACAAAATTCTGAATGAACGAAGATCTTACCGGGTGGTGTCCCCCAGCGGCAGGGATTGGCGTTCACTGGCCTCCCGAATCTCTTCCGCCAAATCCCACAGCACAGGGGCCACCACCACACTCGGGTTGAGGATACTCTTTAGGCCACCATCATGCTCTGCAAGGTCATACCGGCGGGAGAGAGCATCAGCTTTGCCATTCTTCGACCCCGGCCTGTAAGTGACAGTAAAAGTTAAATCTGGTGAAGAACAGTGCCCAACGAGCATGGCAAGCATTTAGACGATGAGCCCCCTTTACATATTCAAGGTTTTTGTGATCGAGGAGTACGGTGAACGGGTGTGCACTGCCCTCCAACCAGTGCCGCCACTCTAATAAAGCCTCTTTTACTGCTAAAAGTTTCTTGTTACTGACGTCATAGTTGCCTTTCGCCGGTGTGAGCTTCCTTGAAAAATAGGCGCAGGGATGAAGTTTAGGGGGAGAGCCGTGCCTCTGAGATAATATCGCCCCTATTCTACAATTACTGGCATCTACTTCTACCACAAAAGGAATGGACGGGTCAGGATGCTTGAGCATGGGTGCTGTCGTGAATTTACGCTTGAGCAAATCAAATGCTTTGGAGGCGGCTTCCATCCATTTTTGCTTGGCGGGTTTGCCCTTGAGAAGTGAGGTTAGCGGAGAGGCAGTGACGCTGAAGTTCCAAATGAAACGCCTATAGAAGTTGGCAAACCCCAAAAACCGCTGCAGTTCTTTGATAGTGCGAGGTGCGGGCCAATTTTGCACAGCTAGCACCCACCCTGGCTCCATTGTGACGCCCGTTGTGTTTACTATGTAACCTAAGAACTACCTCAGTGGTGTGAAAGTCGCATTTTTCAGCTTTTACGAACAGTTTGTTTTCTAGCAACCGCCAAAGAACGGCCCTGACATGCTCCTTATGCTGCTCTTCATCCTGAGAGTAGACCAAAATGTTGTCAATATACACGATCACACAAATATTGAGGAGCTCGCGAAGTAAATAATTAATGAAGGACTGGAAGACCACTGGTGCATTGCAAAGCCCATACGGCATTACCAAATATTCGTAGTGCCCTTTAGGGGTAACAAAGGCAGTTTTCCATTTGTCCCCTTTACGAATTCGCACCAAATTGTAGGCACTGCGTAAATCTAGCTTAGTAAATATTATTATTATTATTAAATATTTAACTGTTCAAGGGCTGAAGGGACCAAAGGCAGTGGGTAGTGATTTTTAAAAAAATGTTTAGACCTCGGGAGTCAATGCAGGGTCACAGGCTTCCATCCTTCTTAGTGATGAAAAAGAACCCCACCCCGGCGGAAGATGAGGAAGGTCTAATGTGCCCTGCCGCAAGCGCTTCCTCAATGTACTTATCTAAACTTTCCATCTCGGGCTTGGACAGCGGGTAGACCCGGTTCTTTGGGGGAGTAGAGTTTTTGAAAAGCTGGATTCCACAGTCTACCTCCCGGTGCGGGGGCAGTTCTGCAGCGTTTTCTTTAGTGAAAACCTCTGCCAGGTCTCGGTAACCTGAGGGACCGTTGTCTGGGCACATGGACAGTTAAACAGGGGACTGGATTCACCCTTGAAGCTTTACTCACACAGCGTCTCTTACACCACTTGGATAACTGCACAATTTTTCCTAGCTTCAAGAAATGACAGGGTCATGCTTAGCCAGCCATGGTTAGCCCAGAATGAAGGGGGTTTTTGGTGCGTGAGTGAGGTAAAAGACTGCCTTCTCATGGTGTGTGTTATTCAAAGAAAACCAGAGAGCTTTAGTTTTCTCCGAGATGGCAGAGCCGATTTCGTGCCCATCTATGGCGGTTATGCGAAGAGGAGGATTGCATGGTTCAGTGGGCCCACATAACTCTCTTGCCAAGCGAACATCTATCAAATTTAGTGCAGAACCTGAGTCCACAAGGGCAGAAAGTACATTCATTACAGTACCTTGCAAGCGAACTTCTACTGACAAATTTGCGTTCATGCCGACAGCGTGAATAGATGAACTTATTTGCGGTTTAGGTTTTTGTGATAACGAGGGACACTGAGGGCATAGATGTCCAGACTGGCCACAGTACATGCATAACCCAAGCTGCTTACGACGTTGCTTTTCTGCGTGACTGAGTTTATGCGCTCCAATCCGCTTGAACCCGAGGTGGAGAAGGCACAGGTGAAGAGAGTGCAGTTGGCAAGGTAGCTGGACGGTTGCACAGGAGATTGTCCACTCTAATTGCCCGCTGGATGAATTCAGTGTAGGTGTCATTCTCACCACGACACACCAGCTCGGCTTGTAGCTCGGCCTGAGCCCCTCCTTAAATAGAACCTTTAGTGCTACATCATTCATCCCGCTTTGAGCTCCCAGCGTGCGAAAGGAGATAGCATAATCCGCAGCGGATTGACTACCTTGCTTTAAGTGCATCAGACGAGTAGACACATCAAGACCTCCGGCAGGGTGCTCGAGGACCCCGCAGCTGGGAAATAAAGTACTCGCTGGACGATCGCATGTGCTCATCAGATTCCCACACCGCAGTTGCCCACTCCAGAGCACGATCTGTAAGCAGAGAAATGAGGAAAGCGCATTTCTTGTTTTCTGAAGGAAATCACGCAGCCTGTTCAAAAAAGAACATACGGCACTGGTGGATGAATCCTCTACAGTGATTCGGATCTCCGCTGAACTTGCTGGGCAACAAAGCTAGAAATGTGTTGAGAGAGGCGGCGGGGGTGGACAGGTTCTGCGCCGTAGCAGGCATGGTTAAAGCGCGTACCTGCTCTTGTGAACCCCGAATGAGTTGCGCTTGTGAGTTCAGCACCGCCAAGAGGTCCTCCAAGGTCCGGATCTCCGCTGGATTCATGTTGGGCGAAGTATTCTGTAAGTGCACTGTCTGAAAAGAATTAGCAGAATCCATAATGCAGAGTTAGCTTAGGTTATTTATTTGGGAAAGGGAATGGGAAGGCAAACAAATCCAAAAACAGTTCCAAGAGAGAGTAGTCAAAAGTCGTAGCAAAAGTCAAAATCCAAAGAGTAAATCCAAAAATGCAAGTAGTGCTTAGTAAGGCCTACGGCAACAATACTTAGCCATGTGCTTCAGAGAGCCACCTGTTTATATAGGCAGCCCACGCCCTAATTGTCTCAACCAGGAAGTAAACTTCTAGAATTCGGCCGAGGGCACCCTGTGCAGGCGGTCCTCCGAAGGCATAGTCCTTACACTGCCTCCATTTAATTCAATTCAATTCAATTTTATTTAGCATTGTCTTTGGCATCCTTTTCACATGATTCACTCACATGATTAGCAATGTGTCTTCATTATCACATCACTGATTTATCACATTGACCACTGTAAACAATTACTATCGATAACTAATTTGTGTAGTTTTTAATTACATAAAAATTTGAAAGTCTACTGTTCATAATCACAGGAAAAATATGATCATTTTAGATATATACCATATAGATTCATTAGAAGCCTTTCTTTCTTTCAAGCCTTTATTTCTTGAAATTGTATTTTTATGATTATTTCACTGTTTGTGTTATGAATCTACACTGCTCCAAAAATAAATGAAATACTTAAACAACACAATGTAACTCCAAGTCAATCACACTTCTGTGAAATCAAACTGCCCACTTAGAAGGCAACACTGATTGAAAATCAATTTTACATGCTGTTGTGCAAATGGAATAGACAACATGTGGAAATTATAGGCAATTAGCAAGACATCCTTAATAAAGGAGTGGTTCTGAGGCAACTGACTTAACAGAACAAGAATAAATAAAAATTATTGTTTTAATTGTGCTATACACATTAAAACTACACATTTTTCTCATACTCTGATGAGCTTTAATCTTACACATAACATTTCTGCATGTAAGGTTCATTTATGACATCATGAATATTTGCTTTTCATATTTTATAGTTTGCATAGCATTGTGCCATCAGACAGCCAGGTGGTTCATATTATCTAAACCTTTACCACAAAGGAGTAGTCTGGAATTTTCCTATAGGGATTTAGTTTTGGATATTCAATAAAGATAGCAATGGGTTTAGAATTTGCTTTTGAGAACTGCCATGAATAATCTGCCATCGATTATAATTATTAAACATTCATTTTTAGAGAGATAGCTTATCTCTCTAAAAATGAATGTTTAATAATTATAATCGAATGATTAATGCTTATTGTACTTTTTTAACTGTACATACTATGTCTAAGAACAACTCATTAGAACACATCCAAGTAAATTATTATTGTGATTGAGACTACAAAACACTTCTGTTAAAGTATTTTTATGTGTCAGCCACATGCTGTGTGGATAAATTAGCTTACATAACTTGTCTTAAAACAAAAATAAATAAATGTCTGCAATTCTTGTATCAGTATATTGTTTAGAAAAGTCACAGTTCAATGTCAATTTCCAACAGGAGTGAAGTGTAGCTTGTTTCTCAGGGGTTTCATTAGTCTTCACTAGCTACAAAGATACAGATTCCGTTGTCTGGTTGCGCTGTGTCTCTCAGGAAAAACGGAAGGAGAAAGCTCTACTGCCACTTTCTCTTCACCCTCCCTTTAATTTCAATTTATGTCCTGCCACCTGCACCACACTACTTTTTTCATAGAGTCCTGACTGGTGCGTGTTAAGCTGCATTATTTACAGGACAACCTACGTCCTTGATAATGCAATGTCAATGATTACACACTCAGCATCTATTTCACATTCAACTCACTTCTATTTTCTACTTTACAATACATTTATTTTATGTTTAAACCACAGCCATAAAAACCTCAGCACATTGTCCAGAATTTTATATATAATATAAATCTTTAGAGCAAATTAATCTAGGTTCATAAGGTATGTTTCCTTAATTTAACTAATAATTGTAAACTTATTGTTTTCTGATTTGCTCAGTAACAACTTCTTATATTCATACAATGACAAATAATTTTTTTCGCTCTGTTGTTCTGATCTCATTCAGTTTATCACTCCATATTTCCATAAAATGTAAAAAGAAACATCACTGCAGTTGCTGAAAACCAGCATTGCCCATGGAAATGAGAAATTGAGCACAACAGCATAAAATTTGTCAACTGCATATTTTTCAGTGCAAACTGTATGCAACAGCAGCATCATTCTATTTGTCATAGGATTTTTCTTTTCCTGCTGTTTCGTTCATCAGTCATTCATTCATTCAATCATATTACCCGCTAATCCGGGGTCACGGGGTCTGCTATAGCCTATCCCAGCGCACATAGGACGAGAGGCAAGGGTACACCCTGGACAAATCACCAGTCCATCGCACACACACATTCACTCATATGGACAGTTTACAATCACCAATAAACCTAATGTTTTTGGACTGTGAGAGGAAACCCAGAGGAAACCCACACAAGCAAAGGGAGAACATGCAAACTCTGCAAAGATCCCCGGCCCGGGAACCAGGACCTTCTTTTTGTAAGGCAACCATGTTAACTACTACGCCACCGCGCCGCCCCTGTTTGACTCATCAGTGTCATGCAATTATGTGCTGTATTATGCGTATTATACATTGAGTATATTAATCTTTTGTATTGCCAGCCAACATTTTAAAACCTTTTTGTTCATATTCAGAATTATCCATAGGACCTGTGATGGACTGGCAAGCTGCCCAAAATATACCCCTCCTTTTGCTGACCCCAAACTAAAAATAGGAAATCAGGAAAGCCACTGTAAATATATACGACTTACTCTCTAGGGCTTGAGCTGCTTAATAACATTTAGGGGAAGTGGTAGAGCAGTGGTTAAGCAGTTGTACTGCTGAATGGAAGATGGGGCTCAATTCCCAGCACCACTGGATCCCTGAGCAAGGTCTTTAAACCCCAGTTGCTCAATTGTATAAAGGAAATAAATGTAAGTTGCTCTGCAAAAGAGCGTCTATCAAACAATGTAAATGTGAAATTCTCTGATTTAATTTCATACCAAAAATATTTTTGCTGTTTTATGGCATCTGGATGAGTTGGACATCTTCTCAAATCATTTTAGCTGGTAAGAATTTTATACATTTTTCTACCCTTAAAGGTTAGAGTTAAGAGTTGCCCAAATTATTTGGATACAGCTATTTAGTTAATCCCTGCTAGAACATGTTATTCCATATCATTGTCTACATTTTAGTCATTAAAATAGTTACAGCTAGCACAGCTAGTCAAATTGTCTCCCTCCCTTCTGTTTGGAAATGCAATTAGGACACCAACGAAAAGTTTCCATTCATTAAGCTACCTATACGTGATGTCAACAGAAAGGTAGCAACAGAAGTGGGAAGAGGGAGGGAGAGAGTGGAGGTCAATGAGAAAGGAAACGGTAGAGCCCAGGCACTTGACTTCAACCACAGCTGCCATCCCAAGGCAAAAGCATACAATCTTTCTTTTCCAACAACAAAAGTAAGTACAATGTATTTTTTTTTTATATTTATAATTAGCAATTTACAGTGATGTGTGTGTGTGTTTAGATTTGCAGTGATTTCTTATAGAGCCAAATGTTGCAATGGTTGCAGTCAGGTGCTAGACATGGCAAAGAAATAACAAAATTGACCTTATATCTATATAGCAAAATATATATTAAAAGAAACACAAAGCTAATAATTGTATATTTCATTACATTAAATAGTTTATTATATTACTAAATCATAAAATCATGCTTAACATGCTTAATATCATGCTTTTGGTACTGATACAAGTCAAGTTGTTTTCATTGTTTTCAATTACTGGCCTATGTCTGTGGTTCCCTATAAAAGTTGAATATGAGAAAACAACGTTAAAGAGGTTTTGGAGGACCTGTTGACATATAAATTGGTTTCCACAGCAGTTTCCTGAAGGAGGTTTTGCAATTTCCTTTGGGCATGCATAACAAGCTGTAGTTTGCTCTTATACCCCCTGGGATTTTTTAAGAACAAACAAGTTGTTAATCGTGTGTGAGCAACAGGTCCCAATGAAAGTGAAAATTTTATGTAACAAAGAGCATCAGAAGCTTTACACTAAAATTTACACCTTTCCAAATATGCAACTATTAGTAACATATCATTTTATTAATTCTAGTTATAATAATCAATGTATCTTCTTAATTACAAACCTAATATAAATAACTATTAAGATATTTGCTGTTTGGGAAGCCATTTAACAACTTATATTGTTTGATTATAAATGTGTAAAATTAAAAATAAATTATAACAGCAGCACAACTATGTTACATATAAACTACCATGTCAATGTGTGTTTACAGGTGAAAACACCACACACTACAAAAATGAAGGCCTCTCTATTAATAACTTGCATTAAAGGTAAATAGCAAAATAATACAACAGATATAATGGTATAGCATATGTACTATATCACATTGTTAAGGCAAGGACAAGATATGTTATGTTAGAATTCATTTCCCAAATACAAACTGCTGAAGACTTTGGGAAACTGATGACTTAATTTTGTGATAACTGTTCCTAACTGAACAATTTAATCTTAAAAATGATTCTTTAAGTCTTCCTAAGTCTTAAAACAACTGCTCTGTGCAAATGGATTGTACTGTGCTAAATACCTTTTGACTTCCTTTTTCTTTTCCAGCAGGTTTTTTCCTTTGTGTTTTACTGCAAATGAGTTTGATTCCTTATATGAGTGCACAGTTAACCGTTTCTCCTGTCGGCACTACTACTGCTAATGTTACTGTAAATGCTACTCTTATTATCATGGATAACAGCACAACAAATCTTAGTAAGTGATTATAATTAATAGTGTATCAAATAGTTTTAAATAATCAGCATACAGCCCTGAACAGCGTGACATCTTGTGTTATTTGACATACATCTACTAACCTCTGATTCTAATTTGGTATATCTTTTATAGCCACAAATGCCACAAACTCATTGGTAAGTAAGGGACAGCACATGCTGGCTTTAGATTTAACAACAGTCTGGATTTTTTTTTCTACCATAATGCTTTTATTTAGCTCTTGACTGGATTTCAATAGGTTTCCTGTCCCGTCTTCTCATGTAATCTCTCAACATGCTACAGTACATTCATGAACACTAATATCACCACCTGCTCAGCTTCTGAAGGTTTTTGTGAGGTATGAAACTCATCATATGCTCTGTATGTATCTGAAAAAGATAAATAACAGTCTGAAATATTGTCAAATTAATTAAATATTTCCAAGCCAGACTATGCACAGTGTTTGGTTGTTTGAGGCAATAACTATTGTAAAAAGCGCTATACAAATAAAATTGAATTGAATTGAATTGAATTGAAAGCAGGTGTTTTGAAATTCTAATAAAAAAATATGAATATTCTGTGGTATTTTAGCTGAGAAGAGATGGAGATACATTATATTCAGTGAGGTGCACAAACAGCTGCCTCAGTGCTTGTACGAACATTTCTCAGATCAACTGCTCTATTAACTGTTGCAACACCAATTGTGTCAACTCAACTCTCAACAATCTACCCAACTCTACAGTCATAAGTACTACTTTTCTCTCTTTTATGACGTTTATGTGCATTTGTGATTCTTATCAATAAATTCTTCATTATTGTGATTTTTAAGCAGTGAACACTACAACAACTACTACTACTGTTTCCACCACTACCAGGAATTCTAGTGTTATAACCACCACCATGGCAAACAATGTAAGAATAAACCATAGAGAAGACAATTAAATCTCAGTAAATCTGTTTGATGAACGGATTTTGTTATGTATATAATTCACAGGGTAAGAAGTGCCATAAGATGAGCTGTACTGGAGACACCTGTTATCAAGGCAATACTAATGTCGGCCTGTGTGGTGTTGGTCAAAACTTTTGCATGGTAAAACAAATTTAGTGTTTTTATACTTTATATACATTATATATTTCTATGCACGAAAGGACAATTTTCTCATTCCTGTGAAATGTTCTGAATTATTATGCATTCCAAGTCAGTGCTGTATCTAGTTTCTACATAATGTTATGAAGCATATTTATTTTTTTCTTAAATTATATCTGTTCTTGTAGCTAAAGAAGACAACTGCAACAGCGGTGACCTGGACAGCAAGCTGTGTCGATAGTTGTAGTAAAGAGACAGTGTGCACCTCCACCAATACCAACTGCATCTTAGAGTGTTGTAATGCCACCACAACAGCCTCCTGCCTCAAGCTGAATGGCCAAGCCAACATTGTCGGCTCAGGCACCATGGCACCATGCTGTCATGTATTTCTCTTGGTCTTTTCATTCTTCTTTTCGTTGCTGATGATAGGCAAAACCACAAATTAGAATTTAATTGTCCCTCTTTTGTGTGTGATGATAAATGATGATCGATGATAAATTCATTATATATAT
>JAOTRA010000035.1:8654820-8670921 GCA_026260255.1 Pseudolaguvia tuberculata
ATACATATATAATTTGTCTTTATTAGTTTAGTATATTTTATTTACCATTTTCCTATGACATCGGAGCTTGTTCTTCAACAAACCCTCTAATTACATTTGATGGATGACTTTTATTTGGCTATTTGGGAAATCGAAAAGTGGATCACATTACCTACTAAAGATTTGTTCTTTTCTCAGACAATCCAAACCTTCTCAGAACAGCAAATAAACCAAACAATCAGAACAAATTGTTTTCGGGTAAGCAAACACTGAGGCACATTTACAAATGATTGACAGTTCTGTTTATATTCCGTCATTAATTTGTGTATATATATCAATCAATCAAATGTTTTTGGACTGTTGAGTATCCAGAGAAAACCTGCGAGGAGAACAAGCAAACTCAGCACAGTTTGACTGGGAATCGAACCGTGCTAATCACTATATAGACTTAAAGTTATTTTACACTTACACTTAACAATTGTAAAATAGATGAAAAGGCTACATATCAGAATACAAAACATTTGTTGCACTATAAACCTGTATATAGGCGTCTATGTTATACATTGACAAAATTATTCATAATATCTGCTTTTTTTATTCTTCTACAATTAGATTAAGACCGGTCAACGAACATCTATGGCTTAGTAACATAACCATTCAGTAACAAAGCCCATAATTGGTCAGTTGTTTAACAGAATAATGTAAGTCCCTCTGGATAACAGTGCCTGCCAAATGCTACAAACAAAAATTTAACAAATTCTAGTAATAATAATAATAATAATTTATAATGTGTTATGTATAAAGTAATTGCTGGAAATAAATTACCAAGTAATTAAACAATTACCACAGCTTCAACTCTTTTGTTTGTTGCTATGTTACTTTTCACCATCACCTAACAGACATTTTATGGCACTTATAAACTTACATTTTTACTTTCCTTACGTTCAGTGGAATACGCACATTATGATAAAGCCCATTAGACTAATATATGAGCACTAGCCATTTTTCATCACCAAAAAACATAAACTCCTCACCATACACATTGCCAAACTGACTAAACTATTATTAGTATACACTTGTTTTCTTTTAATGGCTGATAATTTTGACAAAGGTGTCTTTGGGTAATTTAGCCTTGCAGTGGTGCTTTAATATTAATAGGCTCACCATTCTTACATTGAATCCAATTTGTAGTATTTATTGTGTTTGAATATTTGAATCAATTGTAATGCTTTGCAAAAACATTAATAGAATTAAGGAATAAAAAGTTTAATAGATAGTTTAGCTTTTTTTTCCTTCTTTTTTTTACATTTCCAGTTTTAAATTACACACACAATCACAAGGTAGCATTGCATGGAAAGTGAAGCAGACTCATATCTTCCCTGCTTTTCACCTTATGACAAAGTTTTCTGTGATATTGTTAGAAAAATGCAAGAAACATTTACAAGTTAATAATTTAATATTGATTTAATATTTACACAACTCTAGATTTTCATGTGAATGGCAATTTCCTAGCTGACATGTTTTATATTTTGCCATGCATTTGGATACATATGCATCTAAAACAGACAACCTGATGCCTCATGTGCTTCATCATCAAAGATCCAAGCTATTAAATCTATGTACAGTATATGTTTGCATAGGCAAACAGCAATACACGAGTCTTTAACTATATTTCACTTCCTGAATGAGTACGGTTGGTACATAAAATCTAATTGATTCTATACCCTATGTAGTGTACACTATAGTCTACCGTTTCGGATGCGGCAGGACACAATGAGGAGCTGTGTGTGTGACGTCATCTCCAGTTTCTAAAACCTCTGCGTGGCAGAACAGTGGAAGAGACAGGAGACGGGCAACAGCTGGAAAAAGTCATGTTTAGCTTTTTAATGAGATCCTGTTTAAAACGCTTCACATGTGTTGTGGAACGACGGAAAATGTAAACAGTTACTTCAAACTTTCAGACGCAGTGTCTTATCGGATAGTCGCTGTAAGCTAACGGTCCCTGGATGAAATGGATCAGTCTGTAGCCATTCAAGAATCTCTGGATGTTGAAGAGAACTGTTTTATCGTATCCTAGCTTTGTTTATAAAATATTGCTGTTACAACATTGCAATGCAAATATACAATATTAAACTTCCGTTACTTGTTTTAAGTTATTTTTCTGTGGATACCAAACTAGTTACAACTAAAAATAGTTCATCCGTAAAGTTGTGCTCCATAAACACGCAGGCCCTTGCTTTCGTCTCGTATAATAATAATAACAACTCTTATACGTGTAATAGAATGTAAAGCTTAATAAAATGTAATATTTTGTTGTTTGTTGCATAGGTTTGTTATAGTCAATCTTGCAATATTTAAGGTTTCGGTCGAAAGTTTTTCTCCAGTCTCAGCAGTCTATCAAATAGCAGCTGTTTTACTGAAGTCCTCCTCGATGGGGCGCTCGTGTTTCGGGTTTAATGTGTAAGTATAAGGCAGTGTAACTATTAATGAGCAAACACTTTGCCGTTAACGAACATGTTTTAAAAGTAGTTCATTTATTATTTAATATATATGTTAAACTTATTATTTAGTTTTGTTTATTGTAAGTGGAAGCAGATAGTATTTTTTTTCCATTGCTATGCCTTAACCAGCTGCTTTATCCAGGCTGTTCAGTGTCTTTTACTGCTGAATAATGGTACAGAAAACAGACTCCTGGGGCTCGTGGAGCACAACAGAGAGCATGCGTAAGACTTTGCATCACACATAGACAATAATTCTTAACTTAATAGCATACCTTGCACCACCATTTTCCATCCAGCTTGAATGCCAAAGTATGGTTTATTAAATGTACAACCTCTTGAAATGAGGTTTGTCTCTAAAACAAATAAAAAGCCCAATACAAGAAGTTTACATTTAGGATGGTTCATCTCTTTTTCCATCAACATTCACATTATATTTTAAAATAAGTTACCCCATGTGTACACTATTACAGAAACAGAATTACATATTTTTAGGTTACAGATTGAATGTGTATCACATGTATAGCAAGCCTGAAGACTACAGTTACAAGAAATAATACAAGAAACATTTTGCAACCCAACTGTATCACCCTCAGAATAACCAATCTCATCTGATCTTGGACGCTAAACAGGGTAGTGCTTGGTTAGTGCTTGGCTGGGAGACCACCTGGCAATGCCAGGTCCTGAGGCGGTGGTGTGGTGATTAGCACCGTCGTCTCACAACAAGAAGATTCTGGGTTTGATACTCTGTCTTCTGTGCAGTTTGCATGTTCTCCCCACGCTTGCATGGGTTTTCTCCATTCACTCTGAAACTTCTGGAGTCTGAGTTTGTGTATGGTTGTTCTTCTGTGTGACCTTGCAATGGACTACTGACCTGTCCTGGGTGTACCCCAGCCTTAAGCTGCTCTGCAATAGACTGCAGCAGACCCCCAATTAGTGAATAAGCAGGTTAGAAGATAAATGATGAATGAATACATTTTGCAGTGCACAAGCTGCACAAGCTATACTGCTAGTTATCAGTCTACAATTTAAAGGTCATTTTTCCTCATGCAGTGTGTCTTATATATTTATTATTATTATATGTGTCATTATTATTTTTCTAAATGCTCTGTAACATTAAAATATGCAGTGCCATTATTATCTGTATAATTGCATAACATGGTCATATTGTTATGGTTATACTATTTCTCTTTCAGATTATTTTTGTACTCACATCGAAGAATGGCAATCACTGGCAATGATGTAAACCTGCAGGAAATCATTCCTATTTCATATGACTTTTCTGTTGCTGAGGGTAAAGTGTCAACACAATGTTAATGTATCAATTGATTTTTAGTCTAGTGCTTAAGGTAGTCTTAAAGTGTCTGTTTCTTTTAGTGTCATCTCCTGATGAACTTGCTGTCATTGGTAAGTACTCTGTTTACCAGGGGACACTAGAAACAATAACTTTTTGTAATTGTTTGGGGTTTTTATGTTCAGTAATAAATGGTGATTTGTTAAATACCAGTGTACAGATAAGAAGGGTTAAAATGAAGTCATGCCCCATGTGACCATATGTAAAGAATGCACTGTAATTCTGTTTCCTTGTACTCTTTAAGGTACCGATACTCGAGTAAGAGTAACATTCCTTAATGAAGAGATTGAGCTCAAATTGCCTTTCGGCTCTCACACACGTCTGTTCCTCACTGAAGTCAACAGAGCATGGAGTGGTAAGATTTTACATTATTATATTATTCAATTCAATTTTTTTTTTAACTGGACAGACTTTTAGTTTAAACATTTTCTAGTTTCCTTAACTTTCGTCAGTACGGTACAGTACAGTAGTATTGTATTGTATAGTGTTTTGTATATGAGTCCTATGTGTAGTAGTATGTAAATAAGAAGGTAATTTAACTTTGTATATGTCTGGACTGTCCATGATGTTATTTGATGTATTTAATTAATATTTAATATTTTATTTATATACACACTTGTATTTATATAGCACCTGTGTTAAAGACATACTAGGGTCAGGGTGAAACACTGAGGGTGAAGAGAATCATAGAAGGCTTTTATAAAATGTTATATCTCTTAAAATAAATGTTAAAAGTTATAAAGTATAGATTTGTGTTTCCTATAAAATACACCAGGCCTGTTGTTTTGTTCAGAGTATTAAATACTAAATATATGAACATTTTATTGTCACATTAATCGTTTTTCTTGAAAAGTTTCTTTTGTCTTCCTGGTGTCCAGGAAAAAATGCAGTAACAATAGAAAGATTAATTTTTTGTTTTAGAAAAGGGAAATGTAAGTGAATCAAGAGAAAACATTTTTAAAATGAGACAAAGTGGTGTTCCACTGAGTTACACAAAATGTTTAAAATGAAAATATCTAATCAAGTTCATATTTCATTTACACAAAGAGCTAAGGTTCAGCATCTTTCAAGTGTATTGTTATGGGACTTTTAGCATTTTGTGTGAGTGTAATTGTGTGTGGGGTTGATAAATGATGATAATTGTGTTTTTTGTTTTGTTCTGTTTTTTGTTTTTTACAAAAAACTGCTAACTGGCTACCATCGTTCTAATAACTGCACATTCTTCATATTTTTTACCCAAGTTTTTGACAGCGAAATATGAGAAAACCTCATGATGTTATGTAAAAAAGGAACAAAGTTGTGCAAGATTTGCATATACTTCACAAGCTGAACCTAAAACACTAGTTAGTTAGCAATGATCAAAACAGCATTTAAATGAGACAATAAATCTAGAAATACATTGAAATATATTTATATGCAGAATGCAAGAAATTGTGCGAAGCCATTTTTTGACATTTATTACACCTATATTTTTTGTTTTATACTGTAGGTGTATTCATGTATTAGTTTCTTTGTAAGGCTACACAACAAACCTACAGACTAGTTAAGACAGTATTTGTAATAATCTGTGGTTACACCTTGTCAAGTGAAGGCATTTCTCAACCCTGATTTTGGAATTATCTAAAATTAATATTTTGCTGTCAGTCTGGAGCAATGTTATATTCTATACTACACATCTGCTGTTTGAATTTGTTTCTTCTCCATGTAAAACCTGTTTTTTCATTCCTCCTGCCAGCACCTTTTACATAGCTCAACGGTATTCCCTTTCTTCTATATTTTTAGATGTATGTAAGCAGTACCCTTCATCACCAAAGTTTGCCTGGCTTAGGAAGTATCAAAAAAACTTCAAGGAGACTGGATTATTAACACCCAAGGCAACACGGAACATAAGAAATAGAGGCAAGTAATATTTATTACTTCTTTTACATATTCCTTTCAGTGTAGTTTAGGTTTGTACTGCATACATACAGTATACAATTTTTGTATAATGTTTTTTGCTGACTGTATTTTTGCTGACAAAAATGTGTAGTATTGTATACAATGCTTCTAAAAGAAAACATTATGTTTTAAGGAATGTGTGTGAAATTTATAGTGTAAATGTTATAATTTTGTGAAGTCAAGGGTGGGGTATTTCACTAACCCATGTTAATTGTCTCTTTTAGACACTTCAGCTTTTATTTTATTATAAATAAAATAAATAATTTATATATAAATGTGTGTATATGATTATTTTTTTATAATTTTTTTTGGGGGGGGACATCTTATTTAATGATTTTGCCTATATTTGACTTTGTAAAAGATGTATTTGATTTCTAGGTAAGTTTGTTGAATTAAACTTGACTGAAAGTTAGTTTGTTTATTAAAAATCGATTGTTCTGTTGCTCGATTGCTCGTGTCTAGGTGTGCTTGCGCATACTCATGCCTGTGATCGCAGATAATCACAGCACAGTTTAGACATCAACTCGATGGCTGAAGAGGGTAGTATGTTGTGGGCTTTACCCTCTACGGTATGCTATTTGGAATAGAAGGAAATGTCTGATGCCGACGGATACAGTGGTGAGGAAATAGGCTTATTGTTGCGCTGTAACGAACTTCTTAACATTTACAGCACCTTAAATGTCGTATAGTTTTGACGCTTTCGATCTGTATTTGTTGCCAGCGTGTCATTGCATTTACTTACACATTAATTCCAAGATCTTTGTATCTAACGTCTCAAATAGTATAAATAAAGTAAGCATATAGATAAACTTAAAGAGCGATAGAAAGTATCATTGCTAGTTATACTGTATCGATTAATTAATCATCAGCACTGATCATTTTAGCAATGCTTCATATAAGCTAGCTATATTCTTTAGAACAAGTACTTATGAGGTTGTGCTGTAATTAAAGCCTTAGTACACACGGTTCACTTGTCAGCCTTATCACGTAACGTGTAAAAGTGGCTTGTACACTAGTGTGCTGGCGTGTGCACTTTTTTAGCGATCGAAAAAGTCATGTTTTTCTATTACTGTTTTTAATTTCCATTGTTGTTGATATTCACATATGTCTTAAAAGAATTATGTTTTTTATTTCAGTCGCAAATGATTAAGATGGTAATCTTCTGTGCGGCTTTGTTGTTGTTGTTGTTTCCGGTCGTAACCTAGTAATATATTTTTTTGGATGGGTATTAACCCCGTTTCTCAACTTATGCTGACTGTGTGCTGATTCTAAAATGTGTAACTGGTACAGCACAGTTTGTTTAATACTGTAGTAATAGCTCAAAAAAATTGAAGAACAAACCTAATATTTGTTCATTAAATCAGTCCTGTTTTATTTAAAGACAGTTTATTCATTATTGTTTAATAGATCGATGTGCTTCCCACTTAGCGTAATTGTTGTCTATTCAGTGTTTATATCGTATGCTTTTTACAGACCGAGCCCACAAAGAAAACAAAAACATTGGTTCCAGCAATGAGATCAGAGAACTCCATGAGAGGTGGGCAACTGGAAATAATGATTATGTTATACTAGAAAAATTGATTTTTAAGAGTAGTTTCATGCTCATATTTTATTTATACTACATGATTAAACATTAAATGTATATTTTGAAATATTTCTATGTATTTATAGTCACATAACACTTATTTCAGTATAAGACTGGACTGGATAACTGCATGACTCTCTACAAATAGTATTTGGGTTGGTGAATCCAAAGAATGTTTTTATTTTTTTATTTTTTTTTTTTTTAAGCTGAATGTCTTACTACAGGGAGTGCTACTCCACCCCTAAGCATACCAACATGATACGTAATCAGAATACCCAACCCTAGTTTCAATGTTTCCTTTGACATGCATTTGTGGTATAAAGACAATTAGTATAAAGGCTGTAGTATAAATGCAATTTGCCTTTATTGTAGGCAAATCATTGTAGAGCAGTTTAATTCTGTTGTATAAAGAATTTTCATTTGCTACTTTTGAAAATAGTTATTATTCATTTACTGTAAGGAACAATGTTGGGATCCAATTCATAATGCTGGTTTTATAATAAAGAAAAACTAAGTTTGGGTCTCAGAATAAACCAAAGTTTTAAATAATTTAAAAATTACTAGAACAAAATACATTTTATTTAAACATTTGTTTGAGCTCATGTCTTCAAACAAATGTTAAATTGGTAGAGAAACTGAGCTTTAAATGATACTACAGCTTAACTAATTCTTTGCTTTCAATCTCATCAGTGAGATAATGCAGAATTCTATGTTTCCTCAAGCAAATGTCCACAGAACACAGAAATTGTTACTTTTGGGGGTATTACTAATAAATTTTTCTGATATTTCTGAACATTTCAACAGCCAGGAAAGCGAGAAAGTGGAAGTAAGAAATGAGCTTGTTCGCTCATCACAACACACTGTATCCAACAAATCCCAGATGCTCACCATGCCCCAGTTTGGCCTACGTGACAATCTTGTCAAGTGTGAACTCCTTAAGAAAGAGGAAACCTATACCTACATTAAATACTTTAAGTAAGTGTTAAGCTTGGACTGCTTCTTGCATAAGTTTTAAAGGGTTTTTTTATATTTTATTATTTTCTGTGAAGAAAATAAAAACTACATTTAAATATAAGATTGTATATATTTTACAGCATTCAATTCTTGATTTTTTACTATATATGAATACATTTACAGATCTAGTAGATAATTTTAATTAGTTATTTGGTTATTCATTAACTTGGTTATTCATTGCCTGTTATTTTATTAGTTTCTTTCTGGGGACATACAATGTAAATGGCCAGTCACCGAAAGAGTCTTTGCGCACTTGGTTGGGTTCCACTGATCAACCCCCTGATCTGTACTGTGTAGGGTACGTAATTAAACTGTTGCATACTTTAGCAAAGATAAGACCTAATTCTGAATTAGGCATCAGTTTGGCACATTATATTATTGAGTATTCTCCTTAGGTTCCAAGAACTTGACCTAAGCAAGGAGGCATTTTTCTTTAATGACACCCCTAAGGAGCAAGAGTGGATGAAGGCTGTATCAGACGGTCTTCATCCAGATGCCAAGTATGCTTTAGTAAGGACTTACACTTGCCATGACAAATATCTGCCATATGTTTTTAGTGAATTTGCTTAATTATAAAAAGTCAGTTTTAAATAAATACATTTTCATTAAGAGAGCATTAAAATGCTCAATCAAAGGAAGTACAGTTTACTGATTGTCACTTTTTTGTCAAATTCTCCTATAGATAAAGCTGGTACGTCTGGTGGGGATCATGCTGCTCTTTTATGTAAAAATAGAACATGCTGAGTATATCTCTGAGGTAGAGGCAGAGTCAGTGGGTACAGGCATCATGGGAAGAATGGTAAGGAGAACCAGAAACTATTCAGTTCTTCAGGGTATGCATACTATTCTATGTACTGCCATATTATTCAAAACTCACTAAAACATTTGTGGCTTTGTGTTACTACTATTGGTATGTGTTAATAAAACCTTTGAATAGAATAACATAATCCAAATGTTTGTACTCAATCAAGTTTTCTATGAACTTCTAGGGTAATAAAGGGGCTGTAGCTATTAGCTTTAAATTTCACAATTCCGACATATGTGTTGTGAACTCCCACTTGGCGGCTCATATAGAGGAGTATGAGAGAAGGAATCAGGATTACAAGGATATCTGCAGCAGGATGCTCTTCAGACAGCTTGACCTTACCCATCCTCCTCTCACCATTATGAAGCACAAGTAACACACCACCAAAGATTTTCACTTTTAACACACTTGATATGGTTGTAAATAATTTGGCTTACCACTGTTTTGCTTGCAGTGCTGTATTGTGGATTGGTGATTTAAATTATCGAATAAGTGACCTTGAGGTCGACCGTGTAAAAGATCTGATATTAAAAAAGGATTTTGAAACACTTTACAATCATGATCAGGTAGGTGGCAATGCCAATAAATATTGTGAATTTAGATTTTGTTTGTAAAAAATAAAAACATCTAAAATATGTGTTTTAGTGTCTGTTCTTGTCTGCTTGCTTTAGTTAAAAAGGCAAATGGATGAGAAAACTGTGTTTGTTGGCTTTTTGGAAGGTGAGGTTAACTTCCAACCAACATACAAGTATGATACTGGCTCAGACGAATGGGACTCCAGGTAAACGTACATTTAATCTGAAAATGTTGTGGTGCTTTGTTTTCTGTTAATGATAACACAAAAGCTTTAGGTTAAGTTTGCACTCGTCTGTGTTTGTGCCTGCATATCATCTCAGTGAGAAATGTCGTGTCCCGGCTTGGTGTGATCGTATTCTATGGAGAGGAAAGAACATAACACAGCTGAGTTACCAGTCTCACATGAGTGTGAGAAACAGCGACCACAAGCCTGTCAGCTCTTTGCTGAAAACTGCGGTAGGAGAGTCGCCGAACTGTGTTTAACAATAATGGCTATGCATAAAATATTTCACTTTTATTTTATAGATCAAAGTAGTAAATGAAGAGATATATAAAAGGACATTTGAGGATATAGTTCGGTCTTTAGATAAGCTGGAGAATGAATGCATTCCTTCAGTTTCTCTGTCGCAGCGAGAGGTGAGAGTTCTATGTGTGACACATGCAGTTATGTTGAATAAACCGTTTATGGCCATATTCCCAATATTCTCTAACATTTTTATCACTTTAATGTCTACTTTAGTTTCAGTTTAATAATGTGAAGTTCATGCAGCATCAAGCACAATCTTTGACGCTTCACAATGATGGACAGGTGCCATGCCAGTTTGAGTTTATACAGAAGCTGGATGAGCCAGCCTACTGCAAACCCTGGCTCACAGCCAGCCCAGCCAAGGGTTTTGTGGCCCAAGGTAAATACCCTGCTTGATGGTAAAGTAATTCTTACATTCATTCATTCATTCATCTTCCTACCCGCTTATTCCCGAATTCGGAGTCACAGGTCTGCTGCACCTATCCCAGCACACATAGGGCGAGAGGCGGGGTACACCCTGGACGGGTCACCAGTCCATCTCAGATTCTTACATTCATTTATGGTTTAAAATACAGCTGAATTTGTTCCTGCATTGTTATATTTTTCACACCAATGTATGGCTGTACATATGCTTTAATATAGTTATTTAAGACAAACATGTTGGCAATACATTGGAGCGTGTTGGAGCACCACTGACATTGGTAAGATGAGAAGTGGGCGTATACAATACTTGTTGAATGAGTAATGTGTTTTTGTGCACTTTAATGATTTAACAAAAAAATATTGCGGTGGCGCAGTGGAAAGCACGGTCTCCTCACAACAACAAGGCGCCAGGTTCGATTCCTGGGCGGGGATCTTTCTGTGCTGAGTTTGCATGTTCTCCCTGTGTGGGTTTCTTCCAGGTTCTCCGGTTTCCTCCCACAATCCAAAAACATGCAGATTAGGTCGATTGGTGATTCTAAATTGTCCATAGCGGTGTGTGTGTGGGTGTATTTGTGCCCGGCAATGGACTGGTGACCCGTCCAAGGTGTACCCCCACCTGTCGCCCTATGTGAACTGGAATAGGCACCAGCAGACCCCCGTGACACCGAATTAGGGAATAAGCGGGTGGGAAGATGAATGAATGAATGAAAAATATCATCAGATCAGTTTCGTTAATTAAAGCTTCTGGTGATGCAACTGCGAGATCAGTACAGAGCTGGAATTTAAGTTTTTTTGGCTGCTTTGGTCTGATTGTGATTATTTTTTTTAAATTATAATTTAAATTACCTGATAAAGTAGTTGAGCTGTAATACTGGCTTCTACATATTAGGAGTGGTGGCTATTACAGACTTGGAGCTTCTTTTCTGGCTGTAGGGGCCAATGTGGACATTGACCTAGAGGTGTTTGTGAATCGTTTTACTGCTCCGGAGTTGAACTCAGGCCAACAGCAGCTTGAGGACATTCTTGTGCTGCACCTGGAAAGAGGCAAAGATTACTTTATCTCAGTTACTGGGTCCTACTTGCCAAGCTGTTTCGGCTCATCCATCCACATGCTTTGCCATCTTAGGGAACCCATCCAGGAAATGCCTCTGGAGACCATTCACAAACTAGTGAGTTACACTGGACATACAATCCTGAGCTCAACCAAATTGATTAAACTCTTAACACTAAATAGCAAAATACAAAATTCCTAATTCCAAAATTGTTACTTGTTTTAGTGTTAACATTTGTTAAAGAATGTCTTAGAACAGCCCAGTCCTAATCTTAGATGAATGAGAAGAATTTCAAAAGTAAGGCTGTGTAAAAATAATTACAGTTAACTGCATTAAGGTAACTTTTCACAGTAATGTATCATTATTCTACCTGTTAGTTTCGAAACAGTTTTACAATAAACAATTTACATTTACAATCAATATAATATTTATCCTCCACTTGCCAATGACACATATAGACACAATATTGTCTCAGAAACATGTATGGTGACGCATTAGGCTTTGTATTTGTCATGCTTTTAGCTATTGTTTACTTTATTTGAAGCATTATAAACATTTAAATATGTATTCTGTCACCCATTTCTAATCTAATGCATCATATGGTGAAACACTTGTCAATGCACAGTCCTCTTCACAAGTAATTGTATTTGTGTGCTTTATGCTGGATTGTTAAATTTGTATTCTCTGTGAAAGAATTTGTTGTCACTCAGCGGGACGAACAGCCCAGACATTGAAAAGGCTCTAGACATTCCAAAAGAATTATGGATGATAGTGGACCATCTCTACCGTAATGCCAGCCAACAGGTCAGGATGACTGCATCATTGTCTCTGTTTTTATTTGTGAGCCTATCTATGCTAGTGAGTCACTTGAAAAACAAAGATAGTGGTGTAAATATTTTTTGTAATGTGAAAACTAAAGGAAGTACTTATTCGTGTTGTCTATTTAAAGAGTATAGCTTTTGTCTGTGTCTTTCTTTTAAAGGATGACATCTTTCAACAGCCCGGACTACGAATTGAATTCGAAGAGATAAGGGATTGTTTAGACACTGGCACACTTGACTCTCTCCGCATCCTTAAAACAAATCACCTGTGGCTAATAATGTTATTCTTTCCTTAAATATTATATAACAACCATTCATTATTATGTTTATAACCTTGACTAAATAACTAGCTGGAAGTAACCACTCTGTGGCTGAAGCCCTACTTTTGTTTCTTGACGCCCTTCCTGAACCAGTGGTCCCTTACTCTCTGTACCAGCAATGTCTGGAATGCTGCTACAACAGTAGTCAGTGCAAAGAGGTTGGTGTTATGTAAATATATGTATAAAGTCAGAAAGTTCCAAATTACTTACAATTTTTATTGTTTTTCCTGGGTTTCTAGATTATTTCTCTGTTACCTCAGTGCCATAAAAATGTTTTTAATTATTTAACGGCATTTCTCCGAGAACTATTAAAAAATTCTTCCAACAATCGGCTGGACATCAACATTGTAGGTACGTCAAATACTTTCACTTCTAGTTTTTTCTATTTCCTTTTATTTTAATTTTAGAAACTGGCTATTTCAAAGAAAATACAGTTTCATGCTTTTCGGGAAATACACTACTTCTTTTAAGTTCATTAAACTGGTTTAAATATTTATTTAACAATATTTATTTTACAATTTATATTTAATTATTTCATAACTGACCTTCCGGGAGTTCTGTGCACCAGTACTAACTAACTGTTAAGTAATTCAACAAGGAATCTTAGTTTAAAGCAGGGGTCGGGAACCTTTTTGACTCTGAGAGCCATGAAGGCAAAATAATTGGAAATGTACTTCAGTGAGAGCCATATAATATATTTTGAGACTGATTGAAAAGGGGGCGTTTACTTGTTTACCCAGCAACGGCCAACGTATGCTATTATCATCCAATTAAAATAATGGACATGGAATGGATTAACGGAGATCAGATCCATGTTGCAGGTATCACGTATTTATTGACTCCCAGACTGAACACTAAATGAAACCAAAACACGGGGAAACTTAAACCGAACTTAACGCGGGGTTACTCAGGGTAAAAGGGGCAAAACACAGGGTTAATCAGGATCGAAGGGGCAAAACACGGGGTTACTCAGGAGCGAAGGGGCTAAACACGTGGGTTACTCAGGTTGCGAAAGGGGCAAAACATGGGGTTATTCAGGCGCGAGGGACAAATAGAAAGCAGGAACAAGTATTATCAACTGCACTTCGTGATCATTAAATATCCTTAATGATTCGCACAATGGCGCTTCGCCTTAAATAGTCATCGCCCTGGCAACCAAATCCAGGATGACGACGCTAAACAAGGGTGGGGCTATGTCTGATTCCTCGCAGGACAATTGCTCCTGCAGCCAACTGCAGCCTTGAACAGGACATAAGCAGTGGAAAATCGATGGATGGATTAAAATGGATGATATTTTGTTTTATCAGAAAACCCAAAATCTGCGAGCCAGATCCAGTCATCAAAAGATCCACACCTGGCTCGCGAGCAATAGGTTCCCGACCCCTGGCTTAAAGGAATATAATATTCTTTATTTAAATCTGATTAATTAATTATTGTCACTAGTCAATAATGGCCATTGGCAAGCTCATGTTTTAATAATCTATAAAAGCATTTACACATTTATGATGATGCTTTTAGATGAAAAAAGAAACAGTAAACAACAAACTGCATGAGCTGTATGTATACACTGTATTGTTTCTGTTTTGTTCACAGCCACAATATTTGCTGCCTTAATGATAAGGTCCCCCACAAAACAAGACATTTTGGAGAAAAGAAAAGCCAAGGAGTTTTTCCAGCACTTTCTGGTCCAGGAATTCCACTAATACATTACTGTCAACTGCACAGTATTTAACTACATTTTTGTAGCTACAATTTGTGTCTAAATTGTTTAGCAGTTCTTTTATTTTGTTTGTCTTAAACTATTCATTATAATTAAGAGATATTAAATGAACACTTATTTTCATTATAAGAGAAAACCCATTTGGAAAATAAATTTATGCACATTTTCCCATTTGTCAAAAATACTTGACCAGCTACATATACATGTTGCACTGGAGCTATAAAAGCGTGGTGATGGCAAGAATGAAAGTTTATCATTAAAGGTTATAATTAACGCATTATTATTTATCAACTGCATGTTGCCAAGGGCATGTCGAACTAAACATATGCGCTTAACATATCTTGGCTTACATTCTTAGAGGAAGGTTTTAGAGAACTTAAATATTTGAATACTTGTCATTTAAATGCATAATAATCACATACATATGCAAATCGATCCTATCTATGTAGCTGCAGCTCAATATTTAACGTTTTGTTTGACAAGCTTACATTTTGTATGGAAAAAAAGCATTGAGTAAAGTAGAAAATTTGAAAGATTTCATTCTTGTAAGGCAGCTGAACCATAGATGTAATTGTTTAAACAGTAAATATGTTTGTATTTTGATGTAAATACTAAACATTTTATATTAAAAATAAGCAATGAATTGTGTGAACAAGTGTCTTGCTTGCTTCCTTTACGAATGTATATACGTTTACAGAATTTTACAGCTGTCTTTTGTCCAACTAAACATGGTTAATGGCCTTGCGCGAGGGCCCAGCATATAAATGAATGAATACCATATTGAGCTTTATTTTTGTTTAATTTAATTAGCTTACTTGGTTACATTCTAACACACAATATACTACACATTTTTGAAGAAGGAGAAGCAGCAGCAGGGCAGAAGTTGTGGATGTCTTGAATGGGCGGTTAAGTGCCAGAGCGCAGAACAACGTAAACAGACTTTCACTTCCCAGGATGCTCCGGGAGGAGGAACTAGAATTTGACGTTGTTCAATCATGGTGGGGAGGGGAAGACAAGAAAGTGCCAGTAATCACAATTTTACACGCATTTGGCGTTTATTTGAGGCGGGTAAGCTAATGTCCTTTTACACGTGTATGTTAACAGCGTGTGTGTTGTCTGTATAGGTCGTGTTGATCTCACACAGTGAAACATTGTCAAGCACTACGTTTACCCATCGTTAGCCGCACAGCCAGCTGCTTCATTTATATGGCTTCTCAGGTAGCGTTAGCAACCAAGCTAACGTTAGCTTTTAATAACGTTTAGCTTTAATTGTGGTAATCGATTGGTTTCTGCTAATATTTTGCGCTCCCAGAAACGGTAGCCACGTTAATTTATCTGGATAGCGGTCCTAATGCTCACACCCACTGTCAAAAATGCTAACTGTCTATCATAACAAATTGTGAATCAGCCTTAGAGTTAGCAAATAGTTCGTCTGCTAATATTTAGTAAGCTGTTTTCGTCTAAGCGCTCTATGGGTTTATATATAAGAT
>JAOTRA010000035.1:8672705-8684222 GCA_026260255.1 Pseudolaguvia tuberculata
ATATATACGTTAATGTCGTATATGCAGTCGCGCACAACGTAGCATAACATTGTCATTTAAGTTAGCTTAGCTATCAGGTCTTTTAGTCGAGCTAAGCAGCTGGCTAAAGCTCTGACATAGAACCAGTACTTGTGTAATTGCACCCGACAGCCCAAGTTTCACATAATGTACTAGGCAAAATGAAGTTTTAACCTTTTTAGACCGAGCAGACATATTTTAGTGCCATATTCAGCTTTGGATCGTAATTGTGGCTATTTTTAAACGTGGAAAGTTCCAGAAACCGCGTTTGTTTGGGTTTCCTCTGGGTACTTGGGTTTCTTCCCCCAGTCCAAGAACATATACATTAGGTTAATTAGTGATTCTAAATTGCCGATAGTAGTGAATGTGTTTGTGCTTGTCTGTGTGTGGCCTTGAGATGGACTGCCGACCTGTAAAGGATGTATGCCTGCCCCTCGCCCTATGTGCGCTGGGATAGACTCCAGCAGACCCCCGTTACCACGAATTAGGGAATAAGCGGGTAAGAAAATTAATGAATGAATGGAATGGAAGCTTTGAGACTGTGTGTTCAGTTTGTGCTGTAATGTAACAAAAAAGTAGAACAGGCTTATAAAGAAAAAATTAAGCTTATTTGTTTATCGTCTTTGTTTACATCCCCTTAAACTTTGTGGTGTTGTTTTTTTTCGTGTTTTTAATGCTAGTCTCTAAATTACAATCGCTCAAGCTTTTAATCATTTGGGTTGGGCAAATTTTAAGTTCCAATGAAGTTACAATAATTATTTTTAAATCAATAAAGCTCTTGGGTTTTTTAGGCAACATAAGCACTTGGACGGGTGTATAGGACCAAGCAGCCTTGTCAGGATCATGGGCGAGAATGGCCCTCAAACTGAAACAGCCATGTTGTATGAAGAGGATAAAGATGACGTTGACAAACTGGACAGAGAGGACAAAATGGCTGATTCATACAAAGAGAATTTGCTAATTTCTAAACCCTCGTCGTCTTCAGGCCGGGTGTATGATCGCACTACGGTACTTATCGAACAGGACCCTATTCATCTGCATGAGGATGGTGATGAGGACAGCCACTGTGGACCAGATGATGATGATGATGATGATGATGATGATGGTGTGGCGTTTTTGGCTAATGGTGATGAAGATGAAGAGGAAACACTGGCCTTCATGAGTGATCCAGATAGTATGGCACAAGGTTATGTTCATCACACCATCTCACCTGATCAAATCCAGTTCATTATTAATCCCGGGTCCACCCCTATGCCCCGCAACATTGAAGGAGCCACTCTTACACTACATTCTGAGTGTCCAGAGACCAAGCTGAGCGAGGTATGAATCTTTAACTAAGTAGAATACTGCTACACATTTGCCGGTATGAAATATGGCTTTCAAAATAAGACTATTATAAACAGAGATGATAGTAAATCTAGGTTTCCTACTGTTTGAAATTAAATTGTCTAATCTCACTTTTAGACATTTATTATTAACACTCACGCTTTTGTTTCTTGGTTGTTCAAAGAGATGCAAGCCTAGTTAGATTTAAAAAAAAGTTTGTTCCTTGATATGTCATGTCTGAGAGCAATAACTGTACCAGGCAAGAAAATGAACGATAAAGAAAAGTTAAAGTATTTGGCATATTTATATTTCAGCTTTAAGGAATTCTGCTCATGCTAATTTTCCTCAATGCCTACTGTAGACAAGTGAGGAACAAATGATTTGTGGAACAAATCAAACGAATGTTTGTCGAGGGTCCTGATTTGTGATGGGTATGACAAATGTCTAGATTGTTTGTGTTTTATCATTATTTGTATATGTAAAAAACTGCTTCTTGGTTTTTTTTGTTTTTTTTTGAAGATTCAGATACACAAATCGAATGTTCAAATATAAAATCCCCCTGCGTTCTGAACTTTGCTGCATCAACTATAATATTCACTTAACATTGGACATGTGACTATTGCAGACAAACACACATCACAATGTCAATGCTAAAGTAATATAGAGTGCAGCCCTAACTCCTCCACCTAATTTTTGTTTGATTTTTTTAATTTTTGATTGTATCAGCAACAATGTTCCTCTCTTGTTTTCCGATTATGGTTTCATAATGCCAAGTCATTTCTGAGCTGAACTATGAGTTCATAGTTTCACATTTTGGTCATGTTTATCCCAAACAACAGATTTGCCAAGCAGATTTTTTTTTTGCAACATCAGACATTTAGGCATAAAAGATTTTTCACAAAGTAAGCAATAGTTTATAAACGTGGGTCAGACTGAGTTAAAATGTTGAGTCTAAAAGATGTGAAATCTCCTGCAAATAGGAATAACATAAAATTGTTAAATGAAAACAGATCACCTGTAGGCTTAATTGAATATTGTGATAATTTTAATTTTAGCAGTAAGTGGACTTTGGGGATTACTTTGTGTTGCATGTGTTTAACAATTATACTGAATTATACTGAGACTTAAAGTGTATATATATAAAATAAAAATAAATTATATATAAAATTTATTTTTATTTTTTTTTCAGACGTTTGTTGATCATCATAACTTCTATATTTGAGCATTTTTAGCTTTTCTAAATGTTGTGGATGTCCTTCATTTGCATCACGGGGACATGCAAATGGCCCGCTGCATTGTGTTACCAACAGGTTTTGTGTAACAGGCTGTTTTGCTCAGACTGTCACTGTGTAGGGGATGAATTGCACCTCACCACTCATTTACAAATGATGGGTACATAGCTTGATCTAGGCCAGAAAAAACTGACAGACTGTTCTGCAGCATTAAAACTGTAACTGTAAATATTGTACCAAGATCTGATTTCTTAACATGCTGTTTGCATAATCTTTTATGTGCTTGAGTGCTTTATCTTCTTTATTTATTCTGTCATAAATACCAGGGGCCAGAAGTTTGCTTATTAATTATACATTTTATTTGCAAGATTAAATGTGATTAGACAACATGAACCCCTTCAGCTGTTTAGCTTGTTTTTCTGATAATAAATCATTTGAATGCGGCAACATTATTTTGCAGCATATTAAATCATGTGTAATTAGCAGCTTTATTTATATGTTCAAGAAGTTTTTTAAGGATTCATTAAAAATTCTATTCTGTAGACTAAAGCTTTTTCAATTTTATTCTTGCCTGTTGCAACGAAACAAATTTAATTCTCTGCTTTTGTATACAAAAATCTTCACACAGTTTAACCATGTTTAGGTTTAAGCCATTTTTGTAATATAAGCTATATATTAGGTGGAACCCCTGTCACAGAAAGGTTGTGCAGGCCAAAAGCCATAGTAAAGGTGAAATATGTGGAGACATTATTTTTAGGTCCAGTGACATGTTACAAAAAAGTAGCCAAACTTGTTTTTTACTTTTTATGACTGTAGACAGATTTGCTTGCATATCCACATTAGTTGTTGTGGTTGATTCCCTCACTGCAGTGTAGAATAGTATTAGTATAACGTTAGAAATTGTGCTACACTATAATATATCTGTAACCGGTTTGGGAAAAAAGGAATTTGTAATTAGTAAACATGTGATGTTACTTGTACTCTACAACAATTTAATCACACTTCCTTTGTCAGGATTACTATAACTATCTCAGTACACTTAGACAAGAATACCACTCCCGGTGCTCCATGTTCTCTCTGCTGCAGCTTTAGACTATTTTGACGTCCTCCCTTTTATTTTCACTGCCATCCCTAACTGCAAACATGTGCACCTAATCTATATAACTAAGCACATTTATTAGTAAACTTATTTGGTTAAATGCTGCATTGCTTGGGATACCACAAATTGTTGCAAACCTGTTAGGTTGAATGCTATTCACTTGTGTTAAATATTATGGTATAGCTTCCTGACTTTTGTTAGTTATATCAAAATATTTAAATTAACATTATTTAAATAGAATAGAATTTGTATGCTCTCTTTTTCTGTTACTTCAGAAATGACTAGGGAATGACTAGTTTTATCACTCAAATCTCTGTTAATGTTGTCTTTGCAGGTTAAGAGGTACCAGTGTACTTTTGAGGGCTGCACTCGCACGTACAGCACAGCGGGAAACCTGCGCACACATCAGAAAACACATCGTGGTGAATACACCTTTGTTTGTAACCAACGGGGCTGCGGTAAAGCCTTCCTGACTTCCTACAGCCTAAAGATCCATGTTCGAGTACATACTAAGGAAAAACCATTTGAGTGTGATGTACAGGGTTGTGAAAAAGCCTTCAACACTCTGTACAGGTGTGAACAAAAGATTATAGGCTTTTAAGCATTTGTTTTTGTTTTGCATAGCTAAGACTGCCTGAGTTCGACTGTGCCTGTCCCACTTAGGATGTATTCTGTTTACAATATAGTGTAAGTTTTAATTTACTGTGTAAAACTTGCTTATTGTTTTTTGTGCCCAAAAAATACCACTTTATATAATTATCTACAGAAAAGGGTGATCTAGCTAGTAATTTTTACATTGCCAGCTCAATACAAACTTTAGAAATATATATGAAAGGAAATACATCATATATTGCACATTTAGATTTTCTTTAGTTTATTTCATGGGGAGCTGGGGGAGTTGTGTAACACCCAACGTTATAAAGATATAAACCACTTTATATACCAGCATGGAATTTTAAACACACATACACACATGACACAGTGGGGCAGTCAAACTAGCAAATGACATGCTATAATGTTTAAGGATAAGACGTTTTAAGTTCTCTCCTGGTAGAAGCATTGTTATTTGATTTCATGGGTAATTAAATATATGTGTGAGTGAAGTGATCAGTAATGCACTTAAAAAATGTATTGACTTGTGGGGTTTTTTGCTGATGAACAAGAAAACTAGTATTAATGTATAAGACTTTTATTCTCCCCATCTTACTCCAGGCTGAAAGCACATCAGCGGCTGCACACAGGAAAAACCTTTAACTGTGAATCAGAAGGTTGTACAAAGTACTTTACCACTCTCAGTGATTTGAGGAAGCACATTCGTACTCACACAGGAGAGAAGCCGTTTCGGTGGGTTCATTGAAGAGTATGGAAATAAAATGTTTTGCAGAATGTTTAAATCCTTTAAATGTATTAGTCTAGTCATCTGTACACACATTTGACCGTTTATACAGGTGTGACCATGATGGATGCGGTAAAGCTTTTGCTGCTAGTCATCATCTGAAAACACACGTGCGGACACACACTGGTAAGATAGTGTTTTATTTGACTATAAATAAGGGAACTTATGCCACTCGTTCCAATTACTGTATTTTTTCTTTGTTTTTTTGATCTGTGACTTTGTTACAGTATTAATAAGGCTCCATTTTCATGAGTCCTTTTATTAGCTAAACTAAACATTGAATTTATATTTGTACTGTAAAATATTGTAATGTTCTGTTCTTTGTTCCAGGAGAAAAGCCTTTTTTCTGTCCTAGTGATGGCTGTGAGAAGACCTTTAGCTCACAATACAGTCTGAAGAGTCACATACGGGGCCATGATAAAGGCCATACATATCCAATAAGCCTCAGCCATCCACTCTCAGAGGTGGTTCCTTCAGATTTCTGCTAATTTCTCATTTTCTTTTTGTTACCAGAAATGTACATTTGTACAGTGGTTCAATAGAAACATTTTAATCATTTTCTATGAATAATTTGGATTCTTAGACAATTTCATCAAAATGTTTCTTTATAGTAAGATTTCTATAAAGTAAAACATGATTGTTGTTCCAGTGATTTAGCAAGCTTAATTAAGGTTATTTTACAGGATGCAAATCATTCTCTGTGCCTCAGTGACTTGAGCCTCATTTCCACAGACTCAGAGCTTCGAGAAAATTTTAACAATGTGAGTGTAAATTCTATAAAGGATTTTTATCTAAATCATTTAGTCTAGACTTTAGTCTAATCTCACTTTATAATTAACTTGATAATAATGGATGTGTGTACATATTCTTCAATCTCCCACTTTAGATTGGGGAAAAAATGTCAATGTTTTTACAATATATATATATATTTTTTTTTCAAATTTAGTTTATTAAATGAAGTCTCACCAATGTCCAAAAGAGTAATCTTTATAGTTGTCTTGCCAGCACTGTAAGTGTTTGTCACTTTCATATTTCAGTCTCAGAACTTGGATCTGAATAATATCACTCCTGTAAAGATATTCGAGTTGATGTTACAGAGCCCTGAAAGCAACGTTAGTCAAGATTGCCCACATTTGTCAGGCAAGTATCCTTCATATCACACAATGTTGAGATATCAAGCATGGCACACCGGTCTTACTTTTTTCTGTCTTTTCAGACAATCTAGCAGAAGCTTTTTGTTTGGAGACTCCATCACCAGCTGCAGTGACTGATTCATCCACTATCCTAACCTTCTCTCAGATGCCTTTATCATCTTCTAGCTCCCTAACCACTCCTGTTCCAGAGAACTTTACGCAGCCTGGCTCCTCTTCCTGTCAGGCATCATCCACCGACAGCTCCACACACAAATCTACACAGTCAAGTACTTTCCCTTCTTTCCTTCATAGCTCACTACAAACACCAGAAGTGCCCACTCAAGCTGTGCCCACTCAACCTGTGCCCACTGCTAACCAACACTGCACCGCAGAGATGCCCACAGCACCTGCCAGCACCTTACCAATCTCTGCCCCAACAAGGACCAGTGTCTCAAGTCCCTTATCAGCCGTTAGCACAGGAGCAGCAGTAGTATCGCACACAGTGCCTTTAGCAGGCAGTGCCAGTCTAACACCTACTCCCACCATAACCATCGCACCAACACAGGGCCTTGTCATGTCTGACCAGAATCTGCAATGGATTCTCAGTAGTGCTGCAAGTGCACAGCCCAGTCCTGAACAGCAAGTAAGAACAAAGTCTGGAATTACAAAACATGCTCACAAAATGTCTTTATACTGCATTTTTCTGTAGTTTCTGTTCTTGTTTCTTAATTTATTCTTATTTTAAACATTTGTATGCGTTATTCCGTAATTAGCGTCCAAAAGTGGAAAAGGTCTTCTTCACAACAGCTATACCGGTGGGAGGAAATTCAGGTAGGATTAAATGAATCTGATGCTGACATTTCACTTGTAAATTGCAATGTTTTTGTACCGTTTATTTTTTTTTTTAGGATATTTAGGACAACGATTGGCTCCCTGAGTGTGATGTCATTTGTGTCTTCTCCCTCAGGGAACCCTGTACAGCAGATTGGCCTTAGTCTCCCCGTCATCATCATTAAACAGGAAGAGGCATGCCAGTGTCAATGTGCCTGCAGAGATTCAGCTAAAGAAAGGAGCTCTGCCTCCTCCCAGCAGAGATCTAAAGACATTTCTCCACCACCCTCATCTACACATTCTGTTCCAGAGTGTTGTTCCAGCAAGGTGAGCGCTCCTCTTTCCTCTGACACGCCTCAGACTTACCACAATGAGGCAATAGTTTCAAGTGCATCCTCAGAAAGCCTGGCCAATGTGGATGTAGTAGACCTGCTTAGCCCTGAAACCACCGCAAACATCGAGGCATTGCTGGTGGTTGCTGATGAATTCTCAGTGGGTGAGAGCAACAGAAACACCACCAGCTAGAGGAAGCTGGGAAACAACCCCTTAGTCTTTTCTTTGTATTAATTTCATTTAATGTTCATGATTATTTCTAACATTATGCAGTGATTCATAAGGGTATTTTGTGTAAACATGAGGTCATCTGTGTTGGACATTTCTGTAAAGAAGGCTATGATCTGTGATCAGCTTTGCTCTTTCCTAGTCTATAAGTGTGATCTTCCAGACATGGTCTGTTTTAATTCATGTAAATCTTAGTATTACACTCTGAATATTTCAGACCTGTTCTGTGTGTGCACTTTCAGATTATAGAAATGTCCCCACTAATAATAGAGGTTTGTAAGTAGCTATTTGTATGAAGTTGCTGTACCATTTGCACTGTATAATAATAATCCTTCCAAACATTCTTATATTGTGCTATGTTAAGACTACTGTAATAGTTTCTGTAGCAAGAGAGCATATAAGGAAAAATAGCAAACCATCTGGACATATGGCTGGTGTTAAAATACAAAGAAACAATCAGTACTCGATTTTCAAAATACAAGCAATATTAGAAAACTTATTTATACCAGTTGTAACACTTTGTTAGTATAAATTGTTACGCAGTCTTGTTCAGAAAAGAATAGGACATTTTATAAGGTACAGACATACAGGCCAGTCACAAGAACTCAATGCACTGAGCTACTTTTCACCAAGATAAACAGACTTGACTTGCTGACTTTACAGCAGGTAAGCATAATGGGCATGTCAGGAAAAGAGAGAATAGTTCTATGTGGTAAACCCAAAACAAAACATGTATTTTATGCATAATTTATTTAGGATGATTAAAATAACCCATGAAATGTGATTCTAATGTAATCCTGAAGCAGTTTCTGTCAACTTGCTTTAAAGTGTGAATGCTAATGTATTGTGGTTGGCTGCCTGTAACATTTTATTTAATTTTTAGATGTTAATTTATTAAAATTATTTCTATTATTGGATCAATGCAGTACATAATATTTAAAAGCCTTTTCTTGGAGTTGGTGGACCAAGTTTTTTAATAGAATCAACCACCAAAGGTAAAGAAAAGGTTTTCTTTTTTTTCTCTTCGGGTTGCAGGTCAGGCAGGGTAATGCAGTTGCCCAACCTTGTTGCTACTTTGTTGTTTATTGAAATGATTTCAGTCTCTGGCATTTTCCTTTCTTTAGACCCATGTAATTTTCACTGTTGTGGCCTGCTCAGGAATTTAAAAAAAAATCAAAGCAAATGTATACAGTCTGTCCCTGAAAATACATACTATTGGCAGCAGAACTGCAAGAGCAGCTGTGTAGTGCATGCTTGTGTGTTCTCAAGCCAAGGGTTAGATAATCAAGAGAATGTTTTAGTTACCTTCCCTGCACCAGTAAGCCAGTTTATACACCACAGCTGTAGAGGTTTGAATAAGTTTATTTTAATGTAAATAGTGTATTTGAAATTACAAATGTTTAAGCCCTCTGATTGTATTTGTATTTTTTATAGAATTTGTCAAGTAATCACATTTTGGGTTTGGTGTGGAAGATGACACTGCACTGCCCGTTTCCTTTGTAACCCACCTCTTACTAATTTGCAATCCAGTAGTTTTGGAATGTATTTTTCTTTCCTGGAGCAGAGGGGCACCTAGGTTAGTACAGGAAATACACAAACATGTTGTGCACTGTGGCAAAGAAAGGATACTGTATTTCTGTTACTCACATTCAGGAAACTGCCTTAGTTTTTTTGCTACAGAGTGACTTTTAGGGCTGCTATCTTGTAACGAAATAAACTCAAACATTCTTGACAAAATATTATCAAATGAGACCAAGTATGAGGAATTTGGCTGGATTAAATACAGCTCAACTTTTTTTTTAATAACTTTAAGAAGCTTCTGTAGACATGTTAATGTGCCGGTATATCCTTTTACACTTGATTTGATTTTACACTTTGAAACAGTCTAAAGAAAAGGCAGTTTTTGCCACTATTAGATAGTACCAATCTAATAGGGTCCTCTTACACATTGTTCAAATATATTGTGTTGTACTCATTCAGAAATACTTTTGTTTTGCTTACCATTTTCAAAAATTAGTCAAGGCAGAGTGAATACTGATTCTGTGGGATTGTAAACCATTGTAGAATTATCTATGCAAAAAATGTTTGTGTATTTTTATGTACCTAGATCCCTTAATTTAGCTTCAGCTACCTTTGTGCATAAGTACAAATATACCTGTGTGCAAGTTAATTGCAGTTATGTAAATATACTACACAAGCCTTGCTACTGGTAGTTGTAATGTCTGGTCTCTAAAGGGTTTTAGATAGTTAACGGCTATAATTTTTATTATTTAATATAATTTGACTTTTTATGGGCATTGTAAGCTTTTAATGTTTCCTACTGAAAGGTTGATTTAATGCCCCCACATTTAATGCATGTTCAACAGGGGAAGAGTACAGTAATGCAATTCTGTTGTAAGAATTGTTATTTTCCAAAATTATTTTTTATAGTTTCAATGTTTCTTTCCTCCACATTGGAATGCAAGGAGTCAACAAACCACCATTTGTGCTCACTATATATTCCATTTAGTTCAAAAATTTGTCTGCCATTAAAACATACAGATGTTTATTTAAAATCACTTTTCTGAATCGCCATTTGTAATCTGGAATAAATCAGAATTTAAACAGTGGGTTGTTTAAAATAAAGATTGCAAAGGAGACAAATGCTTCCAACAGACTGCTTTTGTTACCCAAAGTGTGAGGAAAATCTTTAAAAGAAGCTGTTTTTTCACGGAATGTAAAATGTGAAGATGATCACATATGTTTGTTTTGTAATTATCACAACAAAAGTACTAACTTTTTGAACTAAATTAAGCAATACATTAAAACTTGACAGGCTTGGCTTCATTATTTTTTTACATGTTCACCTTTTATTGTCAAATTTATTAACCAAATACACCGCTTTAAATTTAATTATATTGATCACGGGGTAAAATCGGATTGATTTTTTTCTGCCTGCAGTGATGAATCACAAAAGCCTTTTTCCTGAAAAAGATTAAACAATCGCTTACAAAAGTCAGCGAATCAAATGATCTTGATATGGGTTTTAAACATCATCATCTACCTTTAAAATGTTCTGAACCGCTAACAGATCCCGAAAGATCACATCACAAAGAGTAATCTTCTCTTCTACCGACATAATCATTGCACCCAAAACTTCAGCGTGGTCTGGAGACTGAAACATACGGCTTTCAATATAAAGACAAAATTAATCCTTCTCTGATAAGTTTAATCAGAGAAGTGTACCTGCGCTTGAGGAAAATCCGGGTCTTTAGGTCCGTCTGTAATATATCAATATCTATCAATACAAATATAGTTTATAAAAGTGGTGCTAACTAACATGTGTTCCTCACCTTCCTCCGATGCCATTAGAACTTCTCAACTAAGTTAGTTCATTTCACTGGTGTTACTAAGTAAACGTTCTAACCGTCTACACGTGGCAAGGCTCGGATGTCATCATCTTTTCTAGCAGTTCATTAGCTACAAATTTAAATATGTCTACCAGGAACAGGAAGTTAAAACAATTTAAAATAATGTTATGCTCCTCATAGAAAAGCTTCGATTTACAGTAAACGTGAGTTGGTATTATTATTATTAGTAGTAGTATTATCAACATCAACCACATCCTTCAGACAAGTTTGAAGCACCCGCGATATCAATAACGTAAGAAACAATAATTTGAACATGTTACTACACCGATAACAAAGCAACAAAAAATAAAACATGCGGATAACCCGTTACAAACAATAGTCTAATGTTTTTGTCACCTATTAAAGATTGGTCTTTTAAAACGCCATGTTAAAGATTGAACTCTGAAAGTTAACTACTTCTTCTTCTTCTCCTTTCGGCTGCTCCCGTTAGGGGTCGCCACAGCGGATCATTCTTCTACACCCTACCCTGTCCGCTACATCTGCCTCTTTCACCCCAACTACCTGCATATCT
>JAOTRA010000035.1:8691238-8701381 GCA_026260255.1 Pseudolaguvia tuberculata
CTCAAAGCAAAGATGGCATCTGTAGTACTCTTCCTTGGCATGAAACCATACTGTTGCTTACAGATGGCCACCTCTTCGCTCAGCCTGGCTTCCGCTACTCTTTCCCATAACTTCATCGTGTGACTCATCAACTTGATTCCCCTGTAGTTACTGCACGCTTGCACATCTCCATTATTCTGAAAAAATTGGTACCAGAACACTTCTTCTCCATTCCTCAGGCATCCTCTCACCTTCCAGAATCCTGTTAAACAAGATCAGAAACTCCACCGCCATCTCTCCTAAACATCTCCACGCTTCTACTGGAATGTCACCTGGTCCAACCACCTTTCCACTCTTCATCCTCTTTATAGCTGCTCACACATCTGCCTTACTAATCATATCCACTTCCTGCTTCACCATCTCCACATCATCCAACCTTCTCTCACTCTCATTCTCCTCATTCATCAGCTGCTCAAAATACTTTGAAAGGTAAAAAAAAAAAAAAAAAAAAAACAGCAAAAATCTATGCTTAGATGGATCAATTGATCATTTTTTGCTGGTTTTTTTTTAATAAGCCAGTGTTTTGGGGGAGGGTAGCATTTGTTTCAAAAGGTTGAGAGCCACAATCTTTGTTAATCATGCCTACTTTTTAGGGCATGATTAACAAAGTAATTCTGATTTGTTTGTCTGATCTTATTTAGTAGATGGGTGTGTTGTGTTCTTTTTGTCAATAATTGTCTCCAGCTCCACTGTAAATGTAGCTTTGTTTAAAGAGTACAGATAATCATTGTTTATTTCTATAAGTTGAAATTATCCAAACAGACACTGCATGTTTTTGTGTAGTGACATTAAAAAGAATCAGTGACTGCATTGCCAGGTTGTCTGTGTAAACATAGACTTTTATGTACATTTTTATATATAAATTTGTTTTTGTTTTTTTTTGTCCTCAGAAGAAACAGATATCATCCAGTCTTCAGTAAAGGCATTAAAAGATGGCTATGTCATTGCTGTTCCTACTGACACCATCTATGGCCTGGCCTGCCTGGCTCAGAATACAGAAGCTATCAAGAGGGTGTATGATATTAAGGGCAGAAATGGCAATAAGCCGTTGGCCATTTGTGTTGGTGAAGTACAAGACATCTACAAGTGTGTATTTAGTAGTTTCCTTGTGCCTTTAATGTTATGCTCAAAATACTCTAACATATTAACTGTGTTTTGTCCTCAGATATTGTAAAGTGTCTGTAAAAGATGAACTGCTCAGAGATTTCCTTCCTGGGCCAGTGACTCTGGTTTTCGAAAGGTCGGAAACACTAAATACAGACTTCAATCCATTCACTAGGGTGTGTCTAACATTGTATACTTGGGCTTTTTATAAAAATTAGTGGGTGAAATGCATGTGAATGTTATGTTATTTATCTTGTGTGTTTCTGCCTGCAGCTTGTTGGTGTCCGCATTCCAGGCCACCACTTCATGAGACGCTTGTGTCAGATGTGTAATGAGCCAATAGCTCTAACAAGTGCAAATATTAGTAATCAAGCCAGCACGCTTGCAGTTCATGTAAGTACATGTGCATTTCTAGAACTATGGCTCTATAGTTTTACAGCATTGATTCTATTATGAATCTAGTTTAACGAGGTTATATATCTTGTACTGTGCATGGTTGTGTGTTTGTTCATAAAGGGGTTCGCTGAATGATCTGCTTTTGTTGAATCTGACCATTACCTTTTCATGGTGATGTCATATCCATATGGCCAAAAAAACTTTTTTGTAATCCAGATCTGCAATCAGTCTGAAGTTGACTAGCTTGTTTGTGACAACATTTAAATGATGATTTTTCTTTTATAGGAGTTTGAGGAGCTGTGGCCAAGACTAGCCATTGTAGTGGATGGTGGGCCAGTAGCAGATGAAAGTCGACTTGGCTCAACAGTTGTGGACCTCTCGGTTCCTGGTAGATATCACATCATAAGACCTGGCTGGTAAGCACACTGCCATCTAAAGTTACTAGAGTACTTTTGCTCAAAAATCAAGTCCTACGTTAAAAAAAAAAATGACCAGCACGGGTAACAGACAAGCACATTTCATATGTAAGCAGGTTTTCGTTGAACAAAGACAGTAGAAATCATTAGTTTCTCTTTTACCTTTATTTTCAAACGGCTCTGTAGCTAGGAAAAAGAAATTAAGTATGAGATTTTAGTATGGCCCATTAGCTTTCTAAGGAAAGATTCTGCCACATGCTGGAACTTTATTCCCCCTCTTAAGTCAATGAATGTATTTGTTTTGCCTTTTCAAATTCTGCTTTTGTATTTCTGCTTTAACTTGCATAATATATGTATGCTTCTTACATACATATATTGATGCTTTTGTACGAACTCAACTTTCTCTTTTCTTTTTACAGTGTGTATTCAACTGCAGTTACAATACTTAAGAAAAAATATGGGTTATCGGAGGATTCATCAATGTAATTGATATTTATCTATTGGTTCTACCGCTGAAGCGCACAAACGAGGAACTGTTTGACAGCTATCTGGATTCTAAATTATTGCTAGCTACAGATTGGTTTGGAAATGACAGTAGTCTTTTTATACATTTATGTAAATCTAAGTAAGTATAAGTCTTTTCTGGCAATATCAGAAAAAATGCTATCATAACACTCATAAAATAATCACCCTGTATCACTCTGTAAACTTTACTTAAGTGGCCAGCAGAGGTAGCATATAAAAAGCAGAAAATATTTTTATTTTATTTTTTAAGCACTTGAATGGTTTTGGGTCTTAAATCATTTGTTTGCGTCAGATTTCGGGATTTTATTCTTGCATGTTTAATACAGGCCATCACAGGGTTTTTTTTGTTAATTATTTGTACTTTTATTCATTATCATTATATTATTTTTAAGATACATGGAATTTATATATTTAAGAGAATTATGGTCAGGTTGCACTGTGGACCAAAGATGACTTGCTGCACAACCAATTAAATAAGAGTTTTATCTATATTTAATGTGTACTAATTTTTATACTTCTATAAACAATTTTACAAAGTTTAGACACCGGCTTTATAAGTATACTCCATTCTTAGAATCACATTTTGTTGAGGTTGTTGGTTTGGGCTGGTGCGTCTAAGCTCTGCTCTGTGTAAACATGTGGCTGCAACTAACAGCATAAAGTAAAAAAACTATAAAGGCTGCTTCCTTAAAGATTTACTAATGCTTTTGAGCTCTTATAGGCAGTCAGGCGGTTTTCAAGATTTGTTGGTGTAGATTTAAAGGAATTTAAATGTTTCATGGTTTTATTACAATCACCTATTAATGATTGTTTACCTACTTTTGGATTTAAAGAATTGTACACCATAGCATGTCACTTCTTTTCCTGTAGACAGGGAAGGATAGTAGTGTTTTGTCACTAACAAATTAGTCAACTTTATTATTATTTACAATTTGGCTAGCTAAATTGATTATTCAGATGACCTTTTGATAATAAAATAAATTAAAACAAGTTGAATGAAATGACAGATTAAATTTATTTTTAATACAATCAAGTTGTTAATCAGTTATTAATTAAATTACATAATCAGTGTTTGAATTAGGACATTCTGGTTAAACTATATTTATATCAAGATCTCTCTTTCTAAGCCTTATGCAAATCGTTTTTTGGAGGTTAAAGATTAGCTAACTCAACTTTACTCAGTGACTGGTAAAATGTATCTTGTGTCTTGCACCAGAACAAAACAATCTGCTCTTTACTATTCCATACTGTCAAACCAACTGTCTCTCTTTCTCTTTATGGAACTGCTTGACCCATGTCCTTGTTAGTTCTAGATAGAGATCGGGCTCATGTGGCTGATAATCCAGGTACATCTGCCTGATAGTCTTTTTAGATACTGCCCTCTCAATCTGTGTGCCTTCATGCCACTCATTGAAGGATGTAATGGAAACAATCTCTGGCTTAACGTTCAGTGCTGCTTGCAGACCAGTTTCGTAGTATCTGCCGTTCACCCTGTTGCGAGTGTTATGGTTGTTCCAGGGCCTTATACTGGTGTCTATATAACCAGGACCAACGCTTGGCACAAAAAGCAGGCTGTTGCCATCACAAAAGTCTTTGAGACCCTTCCAGTTTTGATGTGAGGAGCCATAGGAAAATCCATTGGACGCGAAGTATGTATACATGCCATCAAATCCTCCTGCAAGGAGATCATGCTTGTGTTTCTCATCCACAATAAGTGCAACAAAGACTCCATCGTACTGGCTTCCACGCAGACTATGAGAGCCTGTGGGGGTTAGTAATTCTGACCAAGCCCCAGTAGGTGTCAGGTAGGAGTCGTAGATGTAGAAAAGAGGCAGCATTTTCCCATTCCTGCCACTAAAGCGGTAAAAAGCTCCATGATCCCCATACCTAAAAGCATATGGTATGTTAAATTTGTACTAGTATCCAACAAGAGCATTGTTTGAACAAATTGCAGAACCTAGTCAATAAAAGTATAAAACAAACTAGTAAACATCTTGCATAATTTTTTACACTCAAAATATAAAACCAACCTGTCGATGATATACTTGACATTGTTATGTATACTCTGATCAGTCCTTCCTTTATAGGCCTGGATATGAAATGCCACCTAAAAAAAAAAATCAGTGAACCTTGGCAAGCAAGCTCCTTTTGTAATATATAGCAAGACCTAGTTAGTCATCGTATTAATTATTTTGCCTTTCAATATAAGAGCAAACACAGACCAAATGTAATGTGCAGCAGACTTTGTGTCCTTGGTGAGTGTAGTCACAATCAAAGGTATTCAAACTAGGTATCCAAGGTAATCACCAAGGTAACCAAACTAGTCAGATTTAAAAAGACCTCACATGCAAAACATTTGGGTTAAAACAAGATGTCTTTCCATCTAAATGTATTTTTGAAGCAAAAAGCTTATACCATCTACAATTGTACCCCTGCAGTCAGACCGTTAAATCTTTTTGTTTTTGTGATCTTTTGTGTTTTTGTAAATCTTTTGGTTTTTGTTTTCCTATTAAAAAAAGCTACGAAATTAAGATCTGATCTGCTGAAGTGTATAGTAGAAATATAAATTCACATAAATATTAGACTAAATAGCCTGTTCTAACAGATGCTAAGACCGATAGATATGATTTGTGCTACTGATTCTGTATGTTTTGAAAAGGTTCAACTGAACTTACTTTCCAAACACTAAAGCAGTAGAAATTGCCTAATGATAATATGCCTAATAACTGCAGAAAAAAATACTGACTCATGCATATCCCACATTTTACTCTGTATTAGCAGATCTTTGTGATGTAATGTTTGCTGTTGAATTTAATAATTACTCGAGTCATGTTGCAAGGTCCAAACAAAAGCTAGCACCAATGTTCTCCCAGATAGCTATTATGTTATTGCTGCATCAACTGTATGTTCCTTTCTTCATAAACTTCATATACACAAATACAAGCCACTTTTATGGCAACAATTTGGTCTGAGGACCACTCACAGTGGCATGCACTCACTTTATGGAGCAAATTTATGGAGACAATTTCCTTATCCTCAAATAATCCATATCATCAGATGAGCCATTAGAAACTACTGAATTATCTTTGTCTCCTTTAAACTGTTGATCCAGTCACATTCCCCAAACTGTAATTTAAATAAGTGGCGTAGTGGTTAGCACGGCTGTGAAAGGTCCCGGGCTCGATTCCCGGGCCAGGGATTTTTCTGTGCAGAGTTCGCATGTTCTCTCTGCGCTTGCTTGGGTTTTCTCCAGGTACTCTGGTTTTCTCCTACAGTCCAAAAACATGTACATTAGGTGGATTGGTGAGTCTAAATTACCCATCCAGCATCCTAAGTGCGGGTTCCAAGCCCGGATAAATGGGAGGGTTGTGTTATCCAAGCTCATCCAGTGTCAAAATGCACCAAGTCCACTGTGCAAATCAGGAGAGTGATCCGTAACCCGCCAAATAATAAATTATTCTTTTTGTATCCCTGATGTTCAAGGCAAGAATGTGCTTAGATGTGATTAACTCTAAGAATAGGAGTATAAAACTATATTTCCACACTGTTAGCGTAAGAATACATTACAAAACAAACTAAAATAAAATACTTAAACTAGATGGCAAAACATTTATTGTATTACTATCTAGAGAGTTTGTTTAACTTGGAAATTTGCTTGCTAATACTGAAACAAGTTCAAAAGAGTGGTGAAATGAGCAGACACTGAACACACTGCATTATTGATAGGGCTTAGATGGAAAGCATTGCCTTTACACACCTTCCTTCTGTCGTTTACTTTTAAGCTACCAAACTGTTTTTGCAGAGAACAAGGTTATGCCATAACACTTGCTATGTAAGTCCATATGTATGAATACATATGTTATGTGCATCTGATACAGCTGCTAGATTAAATTAATTTTTATCATCCCTGTGGGTAGAGAATTAGGAGAATTTGGATTAGATACCCGTTTTTTATTAAAATATTTAAGTGAACATAATTGACATTACCATACTATCTCCTATAAATATATTATTTGCCACAATTGGAATATCTAAGTACTGCTTCAACCACTCATAATTAGCAAGAGAATTTCAACATTTACAAGGGAGTGTAATTCAAACCAAAGGTTAAAGTTTGATGAGAGGCTTCAAACAAGCAGGAGGAAAGGGAGAACATCTGCGCATTAAATCATGTAATAACAACATTTATTATCGATAGTGCCTCAACACCTATACTTCCTTTATACAACTAATTTGTTGTATAACAATTTGTTTATGTTGCTATTTACAGATTTTTTCTTTTAATATTTATTAATTGAAAATGACATGGTTACCTTTAAATTGTGCCTGAGAGCAGCATCCAGGATCCAAGGTACCAAGTCTTCAGAAGGCTCCCCATGTTCATCAGCCAAACCCAGAGGATACCAGGACAGCACCACTACACCTTAAAGATAATACAAGTTCAGTTGTACTGTGCACAAGAATTGAGCCAGTGTAAACATTACGTTTACATTTACAGTACCTGTATCCAGACACCTGTATCTAGATCAATTTACATTTATTTCTGTCAACTTGAGAAATTGGGAGCTGTTAGGGGGGTCTTCCTCGGGGCCCAGCAGTGACAACTTGGTAGTGCTGTCAAACCCTTGTCTTCCAGTTATTAATCCAATACCTTTATAATTTTAATGGTATGATTATAGTGTCATAAAAGAGATCAATTTCATGAATTTGTGTTAGCAGTGTACTTTAAACAATGCTACTAAATACTGTATATTACACGTGTTATGTGATGAGGCAGAAGAAAGAGTGGAGCTGTTCACTACTCGATGCTGAACGTTTTCAATTTATTCTTTGTCAGTCAGTCCTTTAAACATTTTGTATATCGTAAATTCTTTTTTCTTTGGATAAAGCTTTATAAAACTGAGCGTAAATCAACTGATTGATGGTACTGCAGATAAAATCATTATTTGCTTTTAAAGTTCCGTTTAGTTCCTAGAACCCTGCTTTAGTAACTTCCGGTATGCAGATAGAGGTCTGAAAACGTACATAGCGTAAAACAAACACAGTGACTTAGCTCTAGAAAATGCTTGAAGAAATGTTTAAGGAGAAATGTGTGTACCTGCCCCTGCCGTGCTAATTTGCTCCATGTGTGACTCGAGCACTTCCGGATCTCTGGAGCTGTATGGTCCCAATTCGGGATAAAAACTCGAGGCGATGTCCTCAGGGGGCACATGCCTTCCTTTCGGATAACTGGCAGCGATTTTAGGGTCCCAGTGAGGCACCAGAATATGATCCCAATGCACGTATTTATCATCCATCTGCGGGTTCCCGTACCAGGTGTAATAAAATATATGGACGTCGTAGGATACGCCTCTGTCTATAGTGGGGTTGGAGGAGGCTTGTTTTCCGTTACTTGCTACAGCGCGTTCCTGTCCGGCCGATGGCAGAACATCGCTGCCAACTGCGTGTTTATCAACTTTCTCCCCCCTGATGGGTAAAGCGTTCAGATCTAATAACCTATCACTCGTTTTCAGAGTCTTTATTCCCATTAAAGTCCCGAGCACGAAAAGCACGAGAAGCAAAAGAAGCATGTAAGATCTTCTCCGTAGTCGAGCCATTTTTAATTTTTTTTATATATATAAAATGAGACAGATTATTTCGAAGTAGAGAACTGCGCGTAATTGACTGCAAATTATAAAATTAATGAAATGAAACTTCAATATTGTACAACATTTTAACCTATTGAACACACCCAGACTACATAATAAAAAGCTCTACACAACTACAAAGTACATTTAAATATTGCGTTACTGATGGTCCACACTTTAGGCAAGCACTAAACATCTGCAGGTTACACTGGGAAAACAGCTATATGTGAGTAAGAAAAACACCGTAATCTGAGATGGTCTCTGACGAGTATTAAAGCCAAAGCACCACGAAATGGCATGCGTTCACACTTTAGTCTCATATCCGGCAAAACCTGCATTCGAAAGATTTTTTTCTGGCTACACAAAAACGATTACCACAAAAGGTAAAACTAAAACAAAGAGGGTTAACTGCTATATATACAAATCTTTCCCACCATGTTTATTATCCGAGCAGAATGCCAACACCAGCAGTTGGACATCATTTTACAGTCGCTGCACATTCTATGCGCGCTCACAGCTTGCAAGTTTCCTTACAAGGGTGCGCGACCTAGAGGGCAGTGTTTCCCCGAGCTCAGTTAGCGTAAAGGCGCAGGATGTACTTTATACTATAATGTACCAAAGCACCAAAGCAATATAGATAGTATTTGTAGATTGATCTACTTTTTGTCAGAACATGAATATCGATGAATTTGTCTGTATTGTGCTGATCACGAAAACTGCTTCAGCTAAATAATTTCTAACGCTTGTTTATGACACTGTATTTATGCTCTTTTGCGCACTTCATCATTTTAATTTTGATGACGCTTACTTCAGCTGCTAATCAGCGCATCTGCAGTGTGTAATAAAAATACTAAAGCTGGATATGAGACCCTTGAGGCTTTTCTTACATTTGTTTAATTAAGTATGAGACAGTTATATGGAACTCTGTATAAGAATTTAGATTTTTCTATTATAATCATCTATTAACTAGCCAACAATATTATATCATGTGCAATTTGTGATTCGTACATTTTACAGATTTATTCTGGCCAGTGGACATTGATGATGTATGAGACATTGTATAACACCATGTAAACATACTTTTAAATCCAGGGGCATTGTGCTGAATGCAAGATGTATGGATGTATGTGTGTATGTGGGGGGGGGCTTATTGATTAGGTGCCACTGCATCACCTAGGAAACAAAAGCTGGATACGTTGACAGACAGATGAAATCAGATTTAATATTAATGATCTAATTAAGTTTGGAGAAGGGGAGGTAGTGGTCACATCAATTCTTTCCACCATCTCTGGATTCATATCAATATGAGGTCGGTCCTATGCGATGAGTGTTTTGTTTTTTAATGACTATAATATAGGAAAGGGTGAAATGATACATGACAAAAAGTACAAACAAAATTAATAAATAAACGAATTTTCACTGGCTATCAACACAAAACCAATACACTGATATTATTGTTCATTCATTCATTCATCTTCTTACCCACTTATTCCCTAATTCGAGGTCACAGGGGTGTGCTGGAGCCTATCCATTTATTTATTATGCTAATATTATTTTACAGGGACAAAAGAACATTTAATTGCGTTCAATTTATAAATTGTCATTTATTGACAACTGGTGAACAGAAGAGAAGCGATATAAATCTTCAGAAAGGCTTATTGTACGTATTTCTGTTCTGGAATGTATATAGAGATTTGACCCTTTTTTAATTCCATAACATATTACTAGTAGACGATGATACACTGCCATTAACAAGACGTTTGGATTAAAATTATTAATTCATATTGATTATTTCATACAGTTTAAACTTTGAAACTAAATATTTGCAATATATGAAGGTCATGTCTATTCAATCGATCATACTCATTCATTCATTCATCTTCTTACCCGCTCATTCCCGAATCCGGGTCACAGGGGTCTGCTGCGCCTATCCCAGCACACATAGGGAGAGAGGCGAGGGTACACCCCGGACGGATCGCCAGTCCATCTCAGGACTCGATCATACTCGTTTTTTTGTAAAAGAAAAAAAAATAAAT
>JAOTRA010000035.1:8701481-8723664 GCA_026260255.1 Pseudolaguvia tuberculata
AATATAATATTAACCATATACTATGTGTATTCAGGGGACAGAAGCTGACTTTCAGGTTTTAATTTAAGAATTCAGTTGAATTCTAACTACAACGGAATGGGTGTGTTTTGTTTTTCTTTTGTTTTTTTCCTTTTTGCTGTTTGACTACATAAATACTTTACATTAACATGATTTAAGTTTTGGTTTTAATCACTTAATTTAGGAGGTGTTTGGAATGTGGAAATCAGTTTAGAATTCTTCAAACTAAACAATGGGGATCTCAGTGGAACCAGAAGTATGATCCCCTGCTCTGAGCCATCTCTACTTGGGTCTGTACTGAAGAAACATTCAAGGAATTTTCCTGAGCCCCAACCAACTTGGCGGTCAGTGTCAGTGAGACAGGAATTAAGGCATTGGTGTGTGGTATTGGGGGAGGGTATGTGAGTATCTACTCTAGGGTATGTGGAATGCTGAATCTCCAGGAAATTGTGTTAATGCAACCCAAATCTGTCATTAGAGCAGAGAAAATCTAAACTGATCCAAAAGAATTGTTTACGTTGATAAAGGTTTATTAAAATCACTTTCCCATAAGACATAGTTTAAGTATTTAAATACTTTAAAAACTTTTTCTATCTGAATTGTCTTTGTAACTATTGACAAATACTGTTTCTTTTCAGAGTAAGTTGCACATGGAGGGGTTTAGAAGTCTGAAGGAAGGTGAGGATGTTGAGTTCACCTATAAGACGGCCCCCAAAGGCTTGGAGTCTGTGTGGGTGACTGGACCTGGAGGAGCACACTGTGTAGGCAGTGAAAAGAGACCCAAAGGCAAAAATACACAGAAACGCCGCTCCAAAGTAGACAAGTGAGTGGACTAACCATTACTTTACATAAGTTATATACACCTGTTTTCTGTGCTTTCTTGCATTGTATACTTTATTTGACCTGAACCATGAAACGAGAGTTAATAAGAGTACTAATAGGATAGACAGATGTGTGACTTGGAAGGTTCTGGTTAAACAGGACCTTATCTATGATTTAAGGTGAATGGCATGGTTTAGAAATTTTACACTTTCTGTATTATTAATATGGACAGTTGATTAAGTGATATCTTGCGATGCTTGTTTTGGTACAATGACTTACCAAAATTCAAGTCAGTATTGTAACAGCCCCAAATAGTCCCAGGTGGCCTGTCTTTTATTCAACTTCTTTGGACCGCGTTGGTCTTTAGAGGTGCCACAGCTGTCTAATGTAATTACTCATCCTTGTCAATGACAAACGGTACAGTTTAACAAGTTGTTTTTGTTTGAGCAGCATTGTCCATATGCTTCCTTCTTGTACATTTATATGTAGAGGAATAAGCAGGTTTAAGATTTCTGTTCTGTTTGCTCCAATTGGGAGCATGATTTCTATAAGCAAATACAAAAAATAAATATAAATCAAAGTGAGTGGCAAAAACAATTTCACATGCCTTTGTTCACATTTCCCTTAATGCATCAAGAGACCTAAACAAAGAATAATCATTTAATTGATAACAGATGTAGCTGCATGAATATGGTCAGGGGTTATCGTTGCTATGGAAACTGCATAAGTTTAGGGCTTGGGGGTGAGGCTGCAAAGGGGCCACAGTTCATAGGTTAACGTTGCAGTTTTCTCGGACAAAAGGATCTATAGACTTTCTGCACACACTTTCTGTGATCGATTCACACCCCCAAGCTGCTGCAGTGGTGGGCCCATGTGGGCTCTTGATTCAGTGTCTATAACCACCAGCAGCATCACTACACTCCCCAAAGCCCTCACATGACCTCATCTGCATTTGCATCAATGCAGTGGTGACAAAGTGCACCCACCACCCATCTGTCATTTACGTTGCGACGCGTGGCCATAATATAAAACACTTTTTAAAGGCAGCTAATGTTTTATACTGACTACAAACTGATAAAATAATAGAGCTACAGAAAGTTGAAGAAAAAATTATTATTATTGCATTTTCTGTGAAATCTAATAAAATATCATTCAGAAATGTATTGGCGAGACTCATTAAGGCAATTAGATTTTTACTAATCAGTTTTTAGATCATTTAGACTATGGCTGTAAAAAAAACAATCCAAAATAATTGAATGTGCAAGCCAATTTATTTAGCAAAATCACACCAGTCGTTATGAGTTGTATATATTATAGAGCATTTTGTTTTGATATAGTGAGACTTTATTTGATCTTTTTCTTAGGTGCTACAACTGTGGAGGTTTAGACCACCATGCAAAAGAGTGCAAGCTGCCTCCACAGCCAAAAAAGTGTCATTTCTGTCAGAGTGTTTTGCACATGATTGCCAACTGCCCAGTCAAAACCCAGAAGTCCTCACCAAGCCTTCAGGATACACCTTTGTCTTTGAAGCAAGAAGAAGAAATGGAAATTTATTCCCCTTCCGCCACAGAGATGATTAATTAAGGCAAGAGCATGCAAACGTTTTAGATGGACTTAACCAGAATTAAAGAAGATGATTATAGGTTAATGACTAACGCTGCTTTTGGAAATACTAAACATATAAACATATAAAGAAGAATGTACCAGTTTGACTTTGGTGTAACACTTGGGTATAAAATTTTCTACTCAGGAATTTTCAGTGATTTATGGATCTCAATAACAAAAGTGACCTCATTGGCTGACTTGTGATTGTATTAATACATGCTTTGTTATTGCAATAGAGACATGGAGCAGAGGCTGTGGAGACACTACTCTGTAAAGAATGTAGATTTCAGGGATATTTACTGTGAGCTTAAGGTGCTGAGACATATCTCATCCCCTGAACCAAACTGAATGTTGAGTTGTCACGGCTTGCCAGTGATATGTTTATTTTAGACCAGTTAAGTTATATTGATTCTGATTATTTTAATAGAATAACTCATTGATTAGCTTTTCATTAAATTATTAATTCTTTTGATTATCTCATTTACTACAATGTTGCCTGCTTTTCCCAGCTGCCAGACTTTAGGAAAGAGACACACTAGCCTTGATATTATTTTTAAAAAGTTGACTGTTCTACAATTAATATATACCAAACATTTGAGGCCTCGTTGAAATCATTCTCAATATTTATTACTATGGCTTGCCTTCAAATGCCTTTCTATTGATTTTTTTTATTTTTTTTTTAATACATATCTAATCTATCATATTTTAATACACTTTTTTTTCAATTATTTAAAAAATGTTTATTTTGGAAGTCTACTATGCACTATTTAGTTGATCATATCTGAGTGTTAAACTTTGTATGCTTATATCTGTGCAAGTGTGCACTAATTGAGTTTATATTTTCTTTGTTCTGATTTTACTGTTGGTTTTGTTATTATTTGATATGAGGGTTTTTTTTATTGATTTAATGTAGTAGCTGTAATTTGATATTCTTTATCAATTCAAAAATCTCAGGGAACACCTAAGATGTTTACATTTGACTCATTCATTAGGAAAGTAGTCTTGTTAAGTGTGTTAGAAAAAGACCATTCCTGTATTGTTCAAATGTACATTAGCAATCATTATGTAACTTATGTTGAAACAATTTAATTTCTAGAATATGAATAGCAACAATCATGCTAATAACAATTACGTTGTGAAAAAATAGTTTCTAAATAAAACTGTTGTAGAAATTGATTTCTGTTTATTTTTAGACCATGAAAAGACTTTTTTTTTTTTTTTAGCAATAATTTGATATCACTTTCTCCTATAACTGCCTTTTTAAATTTTTGTAATATTCCACATGCTTTTCACAGGGGGTCTGCTATAGCCTATCCCAGCGCACATAGGGCAAGAGGCAGGGGTACACCATGGACAAGTCGCCAGACCACTGCAGGGCCACACACAAACAAACATTCACTCCTATGGGTAATTTTGACTGATTAATCAACCTACTGTAAGAGGAAACCCGGAGGAAAGGCACGCAAGCATGCAAACCCCGGCAGGGAATTGAACCCGGGACCTTCTTGCAATTGAACATAAAATTGCTATTCGACCTTTGTTACAATTACAGACAAATTTAGAACATTGTTTAATTATGGTTAATTCTACATGTACTCTTGTACATTCATTGTCTTACCTGCTTATTCCTTATTATTCGGGGTCACTGGGGACTATTGGTGCCTATCCCAGCTGACATAGGGCGAGAGGCAGGGGTACACCCTGACAGGTTGCCAGTCCATTGTAGAGGAACACATAGACAAACAACAATTCACACATACATTCACTCCAATGGGCAATTTAGAATCACCAATCAACCTAATGTACATGTTTTTGGAACGTGGGAGGAAACCTGAGTACCTGGAGGAAACCCATGCAAGCACAGGGAGAGCATGCAAACCGCGGCCAGGGAATTGAACCGGGGACTTTCTTGCAATTGAACATACAATTGCTATTCGGCCTTGGTTACGATTACAGACAGATTTAGTTATAAGAATGATTAAGATTAATTCTACAAATACTGTTGTATATTGTTAACTTCTAAAAGTACAACAGTGAAATCAACTGTTGTACTTTTAGAAGTTGTAACATTGCAGTTACGGAGGATTACAAAAAATGTATCAGTAAAATTAAAATCAGTAAAAGGCTTTAGAATATAAACGTTTATTATAACAAATGGAATTTCCTGTATTGTAGCCCACATACAGTAAATTCCCCAACCATAATAACTATCCTCCATACCAGGGGGTGGCAGTAAAGCACCAAACTACAGACTCCTCAAAGGATTTTGCTCAACAACATGGCTGTGTAGCCTACCAAATTTTGTTTAAGTGTGTTGCCAGTGTAGACTGCAGATAATATGCGACGTTTCAAAATTAACAGATAATTTAATTACTAAGGTTGGAGATAAAATGCAAATTTGGTGTCTTGCGCGATTTTCTAACCGGGCATTAAGGCTTCATAACACGGCGTGTGCAGGAGCTTTAGTCTGTAGAGTCTCCCGGATTTTGTTTAACTGTAAGACTATGAGGATCAAGCTTTCTCACCGTCGCTTTTCAACAGGGCCATCAGACAGAGAAAGCACTGCCTTAATGTACAGAAGTCACGGAGATCCATCACAAGTCGTCCAGTAAGCACGGTGTATATAATAAATGTAATCACGTTCCCACCTGAAGACCCTTGTCATTGACACTATCACCTTTTTGTCTCTGGCAGGTTGGAGACTCACCGGCTTCCTGATATGGAATCTAAAAGTGTTTATGTGAAAATGCTTGCAGCTCCCATCAACCCATCGGATATAAACATGATCCAAGGCAAGAGATTAACGTTTCATGATCAGCTTTCTAAATCTAGTTGTCGCGTGGTTATCAGTCATAAATTAAATCAAAAGAAACTATATATTTTGTCCCTTTATGGGTTAGGCTCCAGCAGATCCCTGTGACCCCGAATTAGGGAAAAAGTGGGTAAGAAGATAAATGAATGAAGTCTGGTAAATAAGTCTCAAAACAAGTTGCCAAACGTTCTCTGAAAACCCGTTTTGATGGCAAGAATGTTAAAAAGTCTCATATATTCAGACTACCGACAATAGTTATAAACAGCGTATTAGCCTTATCTTATGTTTAGTATGAAGGTGCGAGATGTCCTAATATCAGCTTGTTTTGAGTAAATAAATCGATTGAAAGCAGGTTTTATATTTTTGATAAGTAAACATGCCGATTAGGTGGATTGGTTATTGTAAATTGTCTATAGGAGTGAATGTGTGTGTGAATGGTTGTTTGTCTATGTGTTGCCCTGAGATGGATTGGCGACCCGTCCAGGGTGTACCCTTGCCTCTCGCCCTAGGTGTGCTGGGATAGGCGCAGCAGACCACCGGATTCGGGAATAAGCGAGTAAGAAGATGAATGAATGAATGAATGAATGAATGAATGAAGTTTATATAAATGCTGTTTCAAAGGCATAATGAGTGTTTCCTGGGATGTTTATTTCTGAAAATATAGATGCACTACACGGTCTGAGTTAATTTAACCCACTGTTATTCACTCATTTTGTCTGCTTGCAAAGGAACCTATGCTATACTGCCTGATCTTCCAGCTGTCGGTGGCAATGAGGGAGTGGGTCAGGTCTTAGAGGTCGGTAACCAGGTCCAAACAGTTAAAGTAGGTGACTGGGTCATTCCTAGGGATGCTGGTGTAGGTAAGTACCTTAATGTAGGCATTGTATTATTAAATCTGCCTTATTATTATATTTCATTTTTTTTCCTTTTTTTTGTAGGTACATGGAGGACTACTGCTGTCTTCAGTGAAGATGATCTGGTTACAGTGCCCAGTGATATACCCATTCTTTCAGCAGCCACTCTAGGAGTCAACCCTTGCACAGCATTGCGAATGCTCTCTGATTTTGAGATTCTTATGCCTGGTAATTAAAGCTTCTGTCATACCTGTCAAGTTTAAAATAATTTTAGCTTTTGTTAAGAATTGAATATATGCCCCCTAAGTGTTTGAGATGGATGCTGTATCATAAGCATTTATTATAACCTATGACTGTAGGCGACACAGTCATTCAGAATGCAGCGAACAGTGGAGTTGGACAGGCTGTGATACAGATCGCAGCAGCAAAAGGAATCCATACAATCAATGTAGTGAGAGACAGGTATATGATTGTATTTTTAAATCTTAAAATACTTAACAAATCAATTAGTCTATAAATTAGGTATAATTATGTGTTTAATTTACTTATCCAGACCTGAATTGCAACAACTGACTGACAAACTAAAAGCAATGGGAGCAACTTATGTGATTAAAGAGGAGACATTAAGAAGCCCTGAAATTAAGGACATCTTTAAGGCTGGTTTTAAACACAAACAAATATGCAGCATCTTGATATTAATAATCTTGATAATGTTAATCTGATACAGGATTGTCCTAGACCTAAACTGGCCCTGAACGGTGTGGGAGGAAAAAGTGCCACTGAGCTGCTTCGGCATTTAAAGTATGTTGCATTGTGTACATAAGAAAATTGTTTTAGTGCTTCAAAATGATAAAATTGACTGATTCATTTTATTGAAGTAATGGAAAATAAAACAAAAACAGTCTTCTTTTCCATGCAGGACTGGGGGCACCATGGTGACATATGGAGGAATGGCTAAGCAGCCAGTTACTGTACCTGTGGTAAATATTAGGAACTGCATATTATTGGTATTCTGAGCTTCTATTCTTTAGTTTAACACTGTTATTCCTCCATTTAGAGTGCTCTCATCTTTAAAGATGTAAAAGTAAGAGGATTTTGGGTCACTCAGTGGAAAAGAGACAATAAGCAATGTGAGCACACAAAAAAATCCTATTTATTATAGGCTTAAATATAAGTGATATGAGACTTTCATAATCTGTAGCTGTGATTTGTACAGATGATGGGATGTTGCGTTTCATGCTGAATGATCTATGTACACTGATCCGTGCCGGAAAGCTGACAGCCCCATCCTGCTTAGAAGTGGAAATGAAGGACTTTCATAAAGCTCTGGACAATGCTATGAAGCCATTCATCTTCTCTAAACAAATTCTGGTCATGTGATCTCAGGCAAAAATCACAAAATTTAACAATATAGTAAACATTAAAACCCAGTGAACACTATCCATTTGTGTTTGGAAGAATTAATCATTTTTCTAGCATGATTACAAAGGAAACTGGTCATGTGATAAGTCAGTTTATAATTGGTAATTATTCAGGAACACATGCAATATTCATTTCATAATTCATCTTCTTACCAGCTTATTCCCTAATTCGGGGTCACGGGGGTCTTCTAGATAATTACTGTAGTTACATATAAAATATATTTATTTACAGTCATAAAAGTACATATTTTGTTCTTTGCAATTCTAGTACAGGGCAGAATTCTTGAAGTCTAAAATCATAATAAACAAAACAAACATAATTCTAGTTTGATTTTTGCCTTTCTTAAAATGATCTCTAGAATCCCACTATAAGAAGGATATTTCTGGGTGTAATGAAAGAAGATACCAACAAAAGAATAAAATTTAAAAAAAAAATGTATATAATTTTATTTATATACTACGTTTAACAGTACTTTTAGCAAATAAAATAAAAAATATAAATCTATACTTAAAGTGTATGTTATAATATAATATAAAATATTATATTATAACATACACTTTATGTTATATTAAATTTTAAGGATTATTAGCTGGCCCAAAAACTTAAAGCAAGTGCAAAATATACAGTTATAAGTGCCGGAATAGAAGCAGACGCTCCTTCCTTCTCCACACAGTGCTCATAAGCCTCAAAGCTCACCTCTCTTATTGCACACACATGGTCAGTACGGCAGTCTGCATTACATTCTGACAGGTCATAGTTCACTGAGTTAAAACTGTAGTATTTTTGCAGATAGCAGTTCTCATGTGCTATCTTTTCTAATACTTTGTGCAAAGAGACATGGGAGGCATCCGGTACCATGAACGCCTCAGTCAGTCGATACTCTTTCTCCCAGCGTGCATGTGCAATGTTTGCATAGGTCAAGTTCAGATAGTAAGTTACTATGTCCTAAAAGATGGAACAGAAAAAAATGGGTCACACAGATATATGGACAAATAACAGAATCTTAAACATTATTGGCTAAAAGCATTTTTTTTAGTTGAATACTGTTCCCATACTTCCACAAAGAGAGTTTTAGTGTTATATTCAAACACTCGAATGGCTGGGTTATTTGCACCGTCTACCACTCCAGGAAGTGTTGTTTTCCAAGGTGTAACTCCTGGACTAAGGAACATTGCATTGATTGGAGATCCTGTACAAATGCACTTGGTTATAAGTAATCAGAATATTTTTTAACGATTTAAAATTCATAATACTAAATATTTTTTACAATTAATATGACTGATGATACCTGATGAACTGTAAAACATCCGAAAGCTGTCAGTATGGTGATGACCAAAAAACTGTCCGATAATTATGTTGTGGTATTTTTCAATAAGCTCTATATATTGTTGATTGAACTCAGACCTAAACCATGGCTTATGTCGTTTCTTCTCAAAAAATCCAGGTGGAATATGACCAACAATGTAAACCTGAATTAAAAATTAAAAATTAAATTTAAATTATATTTAAATGCTATTTAATATTTATTCATATAGAAATTACCTTCTCTTCTCTCTTGGCAGCTTCAGTAAGCACCTGGCTTGCCCATTTAAACTGGTCTGCTGGATCCTTTATATTTTCGGTGACTTTGTTCTGGTCATAATACAGATTAGTATTTAGAACCAAAACTCTGACACCAGTTTGATTTAGCAGCTTCTCTGTATAATATCCACCTGAAAACAAAGCACAAAATAAATTCACGTTAAATCTAAAAGTTAATTTTTTGACAATTTAATTCATTGATTAATGGTTGAATTTGTGATTGCAATGATGCCTTTATCTTATTACACGGGCTGCTTTACCTTTTTTAAAGGTATCTCTTGATGCTGGATCCAGCCAGTCTTTCCATAGATTTTGTACTTTCTCGTAAATGTTGCTTTGCATGTGCGGCAACTGGTTCTTCGGATGGTAATCGTGATTGCCCAAAGCTGAGTAAACCTTGGTTTCTGAAAAAAAGAAAATGTATCTAATTACATATAGAGTCCATAATTTTAAGTGTGCCAGACTATACGAAAATTGGATGTAAGGACAGTACATACTAGGAAAAACTTCTTTAATGATGTGGGTTATATTGCTTATAATGCTCAAAACTTCCTCCTCTCCCAGATCTTCATTAGGAACATGAGGTGTATCATCTCTTTTAAGAAGGTATCAGTATTAAAAAAGAATACATTTATATTTTGATTAAAATATATAAGTTAAATAAAAAATGAATAGTTTAATGTATTCTTAGAAGAAATGTAAGGAATGCTAAACAACAATAACCATGAATACCCAGTCCAAATAATAAAGTCAGGATCAGGCCGGATGTCCTTCATTGCATGCACAGAGGAATTGATGAGGTCCCATGGTGAATCACAAACATAGTCTCCATATTTTCCTGCTTGTGGGGTTGGACGATTCCCACTTGAATTACATATTGATCCTGAGTTTCCATCTGCTAAACTGTATGTGGGATCCCAGTGCAGGTCTGTGATATGCCAGAAGCTTCCTGCAATGTACATGTTACAATATAGCTGTTTCTATTTATGACTGTTTTAATCTACATATAACATTGATTGATTATCATTAGCTATTAGTTCTGATCCTACACTATTCCTAACAGTGGGCAAGTATTCAAAGTGTGTAAGTGTAAAAACTGATTTAAAGCTAAAGGATGATCACACTAAAATTTTGATTTCAAATTTACTGTAGTCTTCATTTAATTCTATTATATATTTACAAATGTGTATATTACAAATAAGCTTTTTAACAACTCACCAGTCAAAAGCTTGCCCTGGGCAGATATATTTAAGAGAACAAAGAAAAGAACTTTGAAGATGTAGTCCATAGTGAGCTTTATCCAGCTTCAGCCAAAGTCGAAAGCAGTTCTGCATGTTATCAACAACTGACTATAGAAATGACAGATAAGAAAGAGCAACTGGAGCAGAGAGAATGTTTCACTTTAATAGCTCCTCCCCAGAACAAAGAATCAAAACATTTCTTCAGTAACAAACTCTATTCATAAAATAACATTCATCCGTATTTGTTTTTCCAATACTGTATTTTGGTTATGTTAACAGCTTTTTAAACTAAACGTAAATAAATTCAGCCACTTAAATTCAGGTTGGGGTTGTGTAAGGACTTTGACCCTGCTATAAAAGCGTCAGTAATTACACGACCCTGGCTGTTCCGGTACCATGAACGCCTCAGTCAGTCGATACTCTTTCTCCCAGCGTGCATGTGCAATGTTTGCATAGGTCAAGTTCAGATAGTAAGTTACTATGTCCTAAAAGATGGAACAGAAAAAAATGGGTCACACAGATATATGGACAAATAACAGAATCTTAAACATTATTGGCTAAAAGCATTTTTTTTAGTTGAATACTGTTCCCATACTTCCACAAAGAGAGTTTTAGTGTTATATTCAAACACTCGAATGGCTGGGTTATTTGCACCGTCTACCACTCCAGGAAGTGTTGTTTTCCAAGGTGTAACTCCTGGACTAAGGAACATTGCATTGATTGGAGATCCTGTACAAATGCACTTGGTTATAAGTAATCAGAATATTTTTTAACGATTTAAAATTCATAATACTAAATATTTTTTACAATTAATATGACTGATGATACCTGATGAACTGTAAAACATCCGAAAGCTGTCAGTATGGTGATGACCAAAAAACTGTCCGATAATTATGTTGTGGTATTTTTCAATAAGCTCTATATATTGTTGATTGAACTCAGACCTAAACCATGGCTTATGTCGTTTCTTCTCAAAAAATCCAGGTGGAATATGACCAACAATGTAAACCTGAATTAAAAATTAAAAATTAAATTTAAATTATATTTAAATGCTATTTAATATTTATTCATATAGAAATTACCTTCTCTTCTCTCTTGGCAGCTTCAGTAAGCACCTGGCTTGCCCATTTAAACTGGTCTGCTGGATCCTTTATATTTTCGGTGACTTTGTTCTGGTCATAATACAGATTAGTATTTAGAACCAAAACTCTGACACCAGTTTGATTTAGCAGCTTCTCTGTATAATATCCACCTGAAAACAAAGCACAAAATAAATTCACGTTAAATCTAAAAGTTAATTTTTTGACAATTTAATTCATTGATTAATGGTTGAATTTGTGATTGCAATGATGCCTTTATCTTATTACACGGGCTGCTTTACCTTTTTTAAAGGTATCTCTTGATGCTGGATCCAGCCAGTCTTTCCATAGATTTTGTACTTTCTCGTAAATGTTGCTTTGCATGTGCGGCAACTGGTTCTTCGGATGGTAATCGTGATTGCCCAAAGCTGAGTAAACCTTGGTTTCTGAAAAAAAGAAAATGTATCTAATTACATATAGAGTCCATAATTTTAAGTGTGCCAGACTATACGAAAATTGGATGTAAGGACAGTACATACTAGGAAAAACTTCTTTAATGATGTGGGTTATATTGCTTATAATGCTCAAAACTTCCTCCTCTCCCAGATCTTCATTAGGAACATGAGGTGTATCATCTCTTTTAAGAAGGTATCAGTATTAAAAAAGAATACATTTATATTTTGATTAAAATATATAAGTTAAATAAAAAATGAATAGTTTAATGTATTCTTAGAAGAAATGTAAGGAATGCTAAACAACAATAACCATGAATACCCAGTCCAAATAATAAAGTCAGGATCAGGCCGGATGTCCTTCATTGCATGCACAGAGGAATTGATGAGGTCCCATGGTGAATCACAAACATAGTCTCCATATTTTCCTGCTTGTGGGGTTGGACGATTCCCACTTGAATTACATATTGATCCTGAGTTTCCATCTGCTAAACTGTATGTGGGATCCCAGTGCAGGTCTGTGATATGCCAGAAGCTTCCTGCAATGTACATGTTACAATATAGCTGTTTCTATTTATGACTGTTTTAATCTACATATAACATTGATTGATTATCATTAGCTATTAGTTCTGATCCTACACTATTCCTAACAGTGGGCAAGTATTCAAAGTGTGTAAGTGTAAAAACTGATTTAAAGCTAAAGGATGATCACACTAAAATTTTGATTTCAAATTTACTGTAGTCTTCATTTAATTCTATTATATATTTACAAATGTGTATATTACAAATAAGCTTTTTAACAACTCACCAGTCAAAAGCTTGCCCTGGGCAGATATATTTAAGAGAACAAAGAAAAGAACTTTGAAGATGTAGTCCATAGTGAGCTTTATCCAGCTTCAGCCAAAGTCGAAAGCAGTTCTGCATGTTATCAACAACTGACTATAGAAATGACAGATAAGAAAGAGCAACTGGAGCAGAGAGAATGTTTCACTTTAATAGCTCCTCCCCAGAACAAAGAATCAAAACATTTCTTCAGTAACAAACTCTATTCATAAAATAACATTCATCCGTATTTGTTTTTCCAATACTGTATTTTGGTTATGTTAACAGCTTTTTAAACTAAACGTAAATAAATTCAGCCACTTAAATTCAGGTTGGGGTTGTGTAAGGACTTTGACCCTGCTATAAAAGCGTCAGTAATTACACGACCCTGGCTGTTGTTCCGACAAACTGAAAACTGAGTACCCACAGTAAACCTATCCGATCAGAGGGAGAACATGCAAACCCCTAACCGAAAGACTTACAGGGGATGCATACATGGGACCTTCCTGCTTTGAGGCCTCCGTGCTAACCATGAGGTCACATTGTTAAATCATTTTTGGTATTCCAGTTCATTCTTAAGGTGTCCAGCATGGTTAAGATCTTATTGTGTTATTTTATGAATTATATACACCTAATTAATTGAATTAAAAAGAAAAACGGAATGAACAAAATAAAGAACAAACAAAAGGAAGACAAAATTTTATGTACCATGTGTGCACTGATTCTCTACTCGGTTTTACATCAAGGCCAGGTTTTTGCTGGCCTTGATGTTGCAAACATTCATTTATTCATCTTCTTACCTGCTTATTCCCTATTCCAGCGCACATAGGGTGAGAGGCGAGGTATACCCTGGACAGATCGCTAGTCCATCGCAAGGCACACAGACAAACAACCCCCCCCCCCCCTCCTATGGGCAATTGAGAATCACCAATCAACCATGTAATATAATAATATAATAGGTCGCCAGTCTATCTCAGGGCCACACATATACAACCACACACTTTCACACTCACTCCTATGGGCAATTTAAACTCACCAATCAACCTAATGCATATTAAACCGGAGTACCCGGAGATGAAAAAAGTCCACACAGAAAGAGCACTTGTCCGGGAATCGAACCTGAGGCTTTCTTCACTAAATCATCATATATTAAGCAATAATGATCTCTTAGACACTGCACTGTCACTGTATTCAAAATAAATAAGAATCTTTTTTTAACTACTATTTTATTACTATAATAATTGTCCTGTTGTGCTGAAATACAAGTTTTTTGTTTCTAAATGTGGACTTCCCGGCAGTTTTGTAACGCATGCGCGAAGTCAGAGGCTGCGTTTCATATTATTTTCTTCTCAGTATATAAGTGCACTATGCAGAAAATAAAATAATAGTAATTGCGCCCTGTCGAGTGCACACTTTTAACCGATAGGGAAGGGGATGTAAATACAGCCTCTGTGAATAATCTGCGCGGGGAATACAGGCTTTGAGAGCGGGACGTAAACATTAGGATTGCTGTATTTCTGTGTGTAGGCTGTTTTTTTTTTATATATTGTAAAGAATTTTTGTTCAGTGTGATACAATGTGGAACCAAGGTATGTAGTTTCAATCATTTTATGTGCATATTTCCATAGAAGTTCTGAAGCTATCGTGCTACAGCTCCTTTTTTCTTACTCACACTTTATGTCCTCTTCCTCATAACTATACACAAAGTTATTAGATGTTTTACTGTTCGACCATCAGAAATGCATTAAGTTACGTTTTCTATATAACAGGTGCCGCTTTGTTCACAGAACATAAACTAATATTTAACGCACGATCCAAAAGTCGCAGAGTGATTACGTCATACGTTTTATAAGCGAAAAACTTTGCATTTACATGCCTTTAACAATTACCGTTAAAGCTACTGTATTTATTAATCTAGACATAAAATACATGTTATTTGTGAAATAACTCAATAAGAAGGAACATGTAATAGTTATAATGTACTAAAACATAACAAATAACTTAACCACTGGTACTGGCACCGTAGTGATTAAAGCGCTGGAATTGCAATGGCACTGTTGGGCCCTTAAGCAAGGCCCCAGTTTGCTCTTATAAAAGAGATACGTGTAAGTGGCTCTGAAAATGTAATATAAATCTATTCTGGTACAGGCTAATTACCTGCAGTTTTAATGTGAATTGGGAAGCTGTATAAAGGAGTTTATTGAGGGTCTGTGCACATTTTCTACTGATCTATTCAACCTTTTGTATTATTGTTTTATATTTAACATTTATTTTCTATTTAAGACATGTCTTCTTGTTCTTTGTCCCATTGTCACAGGAACATACAGTGAGGCTAGCATTGGTGGATACACTCAGTCACCAGGTGGCTTTGGCTCACCTGCTGCCTCTCAGGGAGGAGAGAAGAAAGGGGTGGGCCTTGATTTCTTTGTATTCCTGTATTTTATTTTTGTTTTTGTTTTTTTTTACTGTTGGCTTACTGACCAACTAATTTTAACTGCTAATTTATTGCGTTTCTTGTGGATTATAACGTTTTTTAAGGCTTTCACAATTATTATATAATCATATGATTGCAATTATTTGACCTAACCGTTAGCTGGAATCCTTCTGCAATTTTAGTCTACATTTATAGCATATGGCAAATGGCTTTGTACAGAGTGAAGTTTTTGAATAGCTAAATAATTTTGCTTACAAAATGAATGTAATTGTAGTATCACTATTGGATATATCATGTCTCCTTTAAGCAATTGAAATGTTGCAGATAAGGAATAAGTGAGATGAGAATCCTAATTTTAATGTTGGAACTTTGGGACCAATAATGCAACTGCATAGACAATCAATTAATTTATATATTGTGAAATATATAAACACCACTGACAAAATATGTATTTCAATAAATATTATCTATAATAAAATGTTTACAGGGTAGTGTTAAGGCTTTTTAAACACATAATTAACAATGAAGATTTAAAGCCTTAAAACAAATAATTATTTGCTAAAACCCCTAAAACATGCAGTAAATTGTCATAATCAGTTATTTAGTTGTCAATTAATCATCACTTAAATTTGATAATTGTGAAAGCCCTTATGTCAATCACATTTATGGCATTTTTGTAGAGGACACGAGCTCAGCAAATAGTCCCCTGTACGGTTTCACAGCTCATGTCTGCAGCTCAGGCAGAGGATGTCTTCAGAGTAGGTGAGGTGGAAGTTGCACAAGTGAGTTTCACTTTCTATCTGTACAAAGTAGAAACAAATAATAGAATGCATGGTGTGTTTCTCTTATGACATGATCTCCAAGTCATGCAATAGTGTCTGTGTTTGCTTCACATAGGTTACTATTGTTGGGATTATTAGAAGCACGGATAAATCTATGACTAACATTCAGTACAAAGTGGATGACATGACTGCAGCCCCCATGGACGTGAAGCAGTGGGTAGATACAGAGGTATGGCAGATGGGTTAGAGTTCGGTGTACCTATTGAAATCCCAACACAGTGAAAGTAACTACTTAAATAAAATTAATACAAGATAAAGAGAAATTACTAACAGTAAATTCAGAAAGTTTATTACAGTTTGTTACAGTTACTGAGAACCATAGAAATTCTCCATCTTGAGCAAGTACACCATAAAGTTCAAGAGTATATTTATTACTCTTGAGCAAGTACACCATAAAGTTCAAGAGTATATTTATTTCACATGTGATAGCAAAGCTTAGTTTCTGTTCTCTGTGGTTCTGTTTATAGCCAGCGGTAATTGTTGAGTGATGTAATTGTAATTAGACCACTAAGAGCTGAATATTTAGGTTAATAATGGTAGTTTTAAATGTATGGTAGATAAAATGTCACATTGGATTTCACATTTTAAAGCAATTTTAGTCAATACTTGTATCATATGACATACGATTATACAAAGTGATATAGAAAAGTCTCTGTGAATCTCTGTCATTAATTACATAAGTATGCATTTAAAATAAATGTAGCCGTTTCGTCCCAATGTATCACTACTTATTTAAGTTTGGGTCTTTTTTAAGTTTATTGAAGCGTGGCAAATAAGGAAGTTTTCTCTGAATAGAGAAGTGTTATTTTAAGTTGTCATTTCCTTGTTAACAGTTGTATTGAATTTTTCATAATTTCTGTGAAGCCTTTTTAGCCCATCCAATCATAATCCCAGATGTGAAATTCAGACTACCAAATTATAAAGAGATAAATCTTTGCAAGCGCTGAACTTAAATGTACATTCAAGTTATTTAAATATTTTTCTGCATTCTTCTTAAATTACAATTAGTTATTGTACAAATACATAGGAAAGTATGAACATTTGAAGACACTAGAACTTAAGCAACATATAATATAAACAGCATCACAGGCTGAACACGTAATTTGACCTTATAGTAAATGTGCTGTTTTGCTGACATTAAATGTAGACAATAAATCTTTTCTAATTATGCAACTTGTCACTCTTAGGATCCCAGTGTAGACAGTTCTGTCATTCCTCCGGATACATATGTCAAGGTCTCTGGCAACCTACGATCTTTTCAGGTAAAAATCAGTCAGGATTGCTTGGGTAATTATGGCAACCTACGATCTTTTCAGGTAAAAATCAGTCAGGATTGCTTGGGTAATTATGTAATTATATTCTTTGTTACAGTTATGAATTTTGTTGAAATCATTTTAAATTGAGTTGATTGGTAACTTTTAACTATATACATTTATGCAAGTTTGTATTGCTTTAATATTAAATGATACATTGAAAGCCCTTGCAGTCTCACTTGTTAGTCTTAGTCTCAAAGTATTTGCAAATTTGCCAAGTGTTTATAAACCATTAGTTGATGATATTTGTATTGTTATATTACAGAATAACAGGTCTTTGGTGGCGTTTAGTATCAGGCCATTAGAGGATATGAATGAGATCACATCTCATATGCTGGAGGTTGTGCAGGCTCATATGCTGCTAAGCAAACCACACAATACGGTGAGAAGTCATTTACATAGCCACATACATACATTGTTCTTCCTGTGCAAGTAAAAGAACTGCAAACCAACATCTAATACCTGCAAATTCTAATGTATATACGCAAATTTTCTTGCTTGTACACAAAATTATGCAACATATTAACAACATAAAACTAGAATAATGCCTTTTTTTTTTAAGGAAACATACTTTTGGTATTTTTCAGATGGGAGCAGGAGGAGGTATGAACAACAGCATGGTGTCTATGCCTCGATCTGGCATGGGAATTAGTGGGAGCTACTCTGGTGCCAGTTCCATGGCCAATAATGGGTTAAATGCTAATCAAAATCAGGTACAATTTATGTTAAATTCATGAGCATCAGAGATAATAATTTTAGTTTATTCCAAAATAATTATATATTTTGTGTTTTTTGTTGTTTGTGTAGGTTTTATGTCTGATAAAGAGCTGCCCAGAACCTCAGGGGATCAGCATACAGGAGCTCAAGCAAAGACTTGGTGGCATGAGCATGACTTTAATAAGGTAGCTCTTCCCCTTACGTTTGCACGGTTTCATACTTAAACATAACTAATTTAAACATTTTTTTCTGTTGTTTGAGCTGATTTAAGCTGAACAAGCGAATAACTACAGTGTTATTTAATAATATTAAAAACGTACGTTGCTTTAATTAAAATACAAATAACAGATCAGTCTGATTAATTTTATTTTCCAGGCATTTGTAACTTTATAAAACAATGCACCAGGTTATAGGTGTTTTGATGATTTCCATTGTATTTACAGGCAGGTTGTGGACTTTCTTAGCAATGAAGGACACATCTTCTCTACTATTGACGAAGACCACTTTAGATCAACAGATCAAGAATCCTGAATCTGTCTCTCAGCTTTAAGCACTGCAACAGTAACTGTTTGAACATTATAAGCACTTCCTCAAACAATCAGTTATCAAAACGGGAAGATATTCATGCAGGCTTGTCTCAGTTCATGTATTTTGTGAGGATAAATATAAAAAAAAAAAACCAGATAATACATTTTGTAAACATATTAACGTTAATCTACACATTGTCCTTTAACTAAATAAATGGTTCATTTGTAATGGTATTTTTCTATTTCATGTGTTCTTTGTCTCTTAGTGCTTAATAAAGGTAAAATGTTATTGTTTGGTCTATATTTAAGATTATAAATGTCTAGTAAAACTTTATACGATTAAGAGCACTCTGCAAGTCTTCAACAGGTTCGTAGTCATGATCACTATCTGAGGATTTTCTTGCTGTTAAAAAAAAAAGACAACTACTAAGAAATAATCTCTTGGTCTTAATGACTTGTTTTTGTTAAATTAAACATTGATAACAGTCAAACATTTGGTCATCTGAACACTGACCTGGTATTTGTAACTTTTCAATGTGTCTTTGAGCTCTTACATATAGGTTGGGTCTTGCTAAATTCTCAGAACAAGACTTTCTAGGTAACAAATGAGGTTGTACATCTTCCTAATTTGAACAAATAAGAGAAAGAGTTTATCAAAGAGATGAACCATAAAAGTGGCAAGAAAAGTTTTAAATCTAAAAGGTCTTAAAAAGGAAGCTTAAACAATAAGTAAATAGCAAAAAAAAACACCATCAGAATGTTTTAGAGAAAAATACATGTTTGATTCCAAAATAAAATGAAGTTTATGTGAAAATTGCCTACTTCAGTTAGTGGTGGTGGTGGTGGTGGTCTGCGTTGAGTTTGACCCAAAGTTTTTTCTACATGAGCGCTGCCTTTGTGCAGAGTGGAATCTTTAGGTGTAGCACCCTCTTTATGTGATGCCATTGTGTGTTTAGGAGGGCGTGGAGGTGGATCAATGGGATTTACACAAATTTTATGATACTCATGGTAGAAGTGCTCTGTTACCTCAGTAACAGTTTCTAGCTGAGGTCCTGGTCGCTTGTCAGGCGTGGGTAAGGGATCAGACATAAATGATAGAGACATTTGAAGCCAGCAAACAGGTAGCTCAAAGCTTTTGTGTGGAGTATCAAGCAAGCTTACAACCACAGTCATCTCTTCTAGAACACCTTCTAGTTTTAGAGCTGCTAAACCAGCCAGTGGATCTTTTTCCAGTATTTTATCAGGATTCACGACTTTGACATCAAATGGAAAGGGGACATTCCTGACTAGTTCAACTAACTTATACTTTTTCTTGTCTGACAGTTGCTCTACAAAGTGGGCTGGAGTAAAAAGAGGAAGGCAGACCTCATTCTCACTATTCTCATTCTCCTCGTTGTCATCCCTTTCTTCATCCTCAATTTTTTTGCAGATCAGAGTTTCCACGGTCTGAGGATCCTTTATGTCATGTCCTGGTCTATTTATGGTGTGTAATCTCATAACATCTAATTGTTCCCCAGCACTAAGAGCAGGCACTCCTTCTTCTTCAATGCCCTCAAAGTGTCTTGTCACAGATATTCTCAGTCCTGGAGTGATTGAAAAGGCCATATACACTTCGTACACTGAGCTAAACCCTCTTGCTTGTCTCTTTATTTGGCCACCATATGATTCAGAAATCAGGAAGTACTGCTGCATTTTTCTCCCCTTTGAAGTACATGCTAACACCATGCGTGTTTTATTACATCTATGCAGCACAAGATGTTTGCCTTGTTTTAGATCTTTGAGCCAGCTGGAGCAGAAATACTGATTAGCCACAGGTCCCTCCAAGATCTCTGCTAAAGTAGGAAAGGCCTCATTTGGCTGAAGAGCTACCTCAGCTAGAGAGAGTGGTGTAACAAATATTATATCTTTACACTGGTCAGTTACGTCAATTACATCTACTTCCAGGGTGGAGGGAAACATCACTATACTCTTCCTCACTGTAAAAAAGATAATTATAACAAACATGCTTTAAATACTGAGGTGGCTTTATTGTATTTAAAACTAATAATAGAAAAACATTAGATGATTTAAACTGGTGATACATACTGTGCATGATGCCTTTGACTTCATAGATTGGGTTGAAAACCAAGGGGCTGTCACATGCTTTTGATATAGTCTTATAAAACCGTCTTCTGCACAGCCTGGCTGAGTGCATGATCTCGCTAATGGAGAATTCTTGATCAATCTGGCATTCATAAAACTCTCCATGGTAAGAGAAGGGAAGGTGCACCTCTGCATAGGTTTTCTGTTGGCCCATCCACCGGCAACGAGCAAAACGTTCTGCATTGCTGTTAAGCTCCACGGTTAGAATGGTGATTTCTGTTCTTGCTGGCACTGTAATGTTCTCAACGAACAGTTCATTGTTGCTGTAAAAGCTGAATGAACCAATGGCATGTATCCCAACTGGTACCAGGCCTATTATTTCCTCTATTGTATTGTAACGTAGCTTCTCAGGAACAAGTCTGAACTGAACTAGACATGAGCATTAACAATAAAAAAATAGCATGATAGCATTTTAGTGGCCATTGCTCTTTAAAAATTATGGCTTTTTATATGTTATTTACATGTGTTTATCACAGAGGCAAAGCTTCTCCATAATTTATAAATGTTTTTGTTTCCAGATAAATGTTTTAGTATTTTTTTAAGTATAAATTATTTATTGAGATAATTTAATTCATACCTGCATGGTTGAGGGGCAGCTCAAATGATGTGTTGTTAATAATGTCTGTACAACATACAGACAGTAGCTTGAGATCCGTAACCTTTACCAAGTCACCAGTGGACAGACATACCTCACATCCTGAGATCTCATACACCGAGCCTGAAAAACAAGGCTCAACTCACTACAAATTAAACAAAATATACACTCATAGTATATCATTACTGTGCTTTTTGCAGACAAAATCATGCCTATTCCATGCATGAATAATCCACCAAAACAGTCAGTAGGAACTTTAGTAGTCAATTTAAACCAGCTATTCTGATTGTTACATTAATTGTTCATTTGTAATATTTCTCTCAATTTTCATGACTAGTCAAATAAAAAGCAAAAAAAGCATGCATGTCAAGCAAATTCACAGCATCATACCTTGGAAGTAAACTCCAGAGCAGACCTGCAGTATGCGTGGTAAAGATGAGTGATTCACATCTTTGATATAATCCTGCAGAGCCAGAACTCCACCAGTGCCTTCCATCCCTACAAAGTTTTGAACCTACAACACCCAAACTTACAAGCGCAGATCATAGAGGTTTTTTTTGTCTTATTAAAAGACAAAAAAACTTGTTCCGTTTCAAGACAGCATATAACCAAGGAAGGTCTAGCCACTTCCTCTTACCATATTAGTTTCTTTTTAACTTTCTGACAAAAAAGTTAAGCATCAGTCAATGTAAATGTAACCAACTTCTGTATGAACGTGAAAAATATATAAAAAGGACATTATTTATATCTTTATAAAAGCTGACATCATAGCAGAGCGAAGAGATGACTGTAGTTGGTTTATATTTAGAATGTGTATGCTTTCAAAAAGGTAACCCAGCCATTAGGGTTGCACAAGCCAGTGCATTCTTAGTGCCGGTCCCAAGCCCGGATAAATGGGGAGGGTT
>JAOTRA010000035.1:8754150-8764178 GCA_026260255.1 Pseudolaguvia tuberculata
CCGTGACCCCGAATTAGGGAATAAGCGGGTAAGAAGATGAATGAATGAATGAATGAATGAATGAATGAATGAATATATTATATAATACAATTCGATATTAATGAACCTATTAAAAGCATAAAATATGTACAGTTTGTGTACGATGTCATTTTTTAATAAGCGTAGCTTATACGACCTGCATATTAATGTGATGTTTGATGCGTTCCAATACGATTGCAAGCCGTTAAATCTTGTCGGTGGAGACACTCCAGGTATGTCTGCTTTTTGTGTGATTATACAGATCGTGGGTGAGGCTTCTGAGGCAACTCATGAGGGTAAATGTGGGATTTGTTTGACGGAGATGGAGAGACCAAAATCGATCGAAACATCTGAAATCATTTGTTCAACGCTAATCTCCTCAATCGCAATAGGTGGGCATGGCCTCGCACCCTCCTCACTGGCCAATTATGGGCGAGCTGCGTTTCTTCAATTCCACACAGCCGGTGCGTCATCCTTTTACAACCGCCAAAAGGGCCGAACGTAGCGGCGCTTAAACGGGGATCTCAGCGGACCCAAATGATACAGAGAACAGAGGAAGACCTGCTCGAGCAAGAAAGAGTGAAACACTGAGCTCTAAAACTAAGACAAAGCTGGGTTGGATTTGCGCCACGCAGTTGTCTCCACCACGCATAGGCGAATAATGAACGCATGACTGTGCATACTCCACTCAGACTCAAGAATTACTAATGAAAGGATGTTGCTCTCCTCAATGACCATGGCATAATGATTCATCGAGGACTTTTCTACCCTTGACCTTCTTAATAGAAAGTAACGATGCAACTTTTTTTTAGAGTGCTTAGGATAAACCACATCCTGTTCGCATCCTAGATATCATCTGTTGCTGCAGTCGGTTTAATTGAAAGCCTGAGCAGATTACAAAGCTCTTCAAGTCAACGTGTATATTTAATCAGGATAAGCTGTAGTTCTGAATGTGCTTTGTGGGTCGCTTTGACAGGTAATATTGTAATTTTACCAGTAAAATGAAACGTCTAAAATTGTTTCCTTTAAGATCGTTCGTACGTGTCGGTTTCTGAGAGCTGTCAATTCGAGATGCCCTCTTTCTTCGCTTGCCGATTCACTGTCCTTCCACTGGAGTAGGTATTTGACCGATAGTGTGCACGCCGAGGACTCGTTCATCGAATTTACTACTGTGGACGATGATGGTGGAGGACGAGGAGCTGGACACGCGTGCACTTGACCTGGACGCAGACTTAGAGCCGCGCAGTCGACCGCGCTCATGCTCCTGGCCGCCACCGTGTTCCGAGGATTTCCCCGCGGCAGCAGAGCTCAGCGAAGCCCCTTGTACACTTTTAAACACGGAGGTCGAGATCGGATCAGTGTTGAAAAGTGTGAACCCTGTCGAGGTAAAGCGCGAACCCGGAGCCGCCCCATTGGCATGTCTGAGTGGCGCTGCACTCGATGTCGCCGGGCAGCTGCGCAAAGCCAAGTCCTCACGACGCAACGCATGGGGCAACCTGTCATACGCGGACCTGATCACCCGTGCCATTGAGAGCACGCCCGAGAAAAGACTCACCCTGTCACAGATATACGATTGGATGGTGCGATACGTACCTTATTTCAAGGATAAAGGAGACAGCAACAGTTCAGCCGGTTGGAAGGTAAGACAAAACACGCAGCCTGCACTCACCTATAAGCAGTTCCAGGAATTGGTACATATTATTTCAACTTTTAGGCTTAAATCTCAACTGTATGTAGTTCCTTTAGTCATGCTTAAGAAACAAAAACAAAAACAAAAACAAAAACAAAAAAACCAAGCAAAACGACATAATAACAAAACCGAGTTTAATGGTGTCAGTGCTTGAGACATCTATGGTACTGCGCACTTATCAGCATTTACACAAATCACAGCATACCTAAATGCAATTGAGTAATTATAAAATATATATATTGAGATACAATGTTTCACATCCAGTTTTGCATTACAAAATACACATACAGTAGTCTTTTTCTACTATTCCTTAGTATTTAGAAAATATACCAATGAAATAAAGTCCCAAAAGATTATAGCTTTTTTTTTGTAATTATGTCATTTTACTTCCTTTAGCAAACCATAGCAGGCAACATACTAAGTAGTATACTAAAAATAAAAAAAGCTATTCATTACTACACCAAATCCCTCTTTTTTCTGTACACAGTACATCATTCACACATTCTTGTATGTTAGTGTCTGAGCTAGTATATTAACTTTAAATCATGAAATTACTTGAAATAGATTTGTAAGGTCCTTTCTTACACCTAGCTTGATTTTTTTTTTTACTATATAGCTTACGTCCTTAATCATATTTTGATATTGATAGTTTATATGATTACATAATTTTTTTTGGGGGGGCGTGATCATTGACTCTTGGAGCATATACAGGTCACACTTATGCATTCTATCCCTAAGGTGGACTAGGCTCCATCTGTCTTACAGCTTAGTCATGCTGACAAGGTTTTGTCTGTTCACATTTATTAGAACATTGCGAATTTAACAAATCATTTAATTTAAAGTATATAGATGTTCAAACAATGTGTGCTGAGGTGTGTGTACAGGTGTCTGAGCTTACATTATCCCTTCCCCTTGTGACAAACCACTGTGCTAGTTAACCGCACAATGGCTTCCTTACTTTAACTGTCCCAGTTCAGGCTTGCATAAGGGCAAATTAAGGGGTTTACCACAAGCGCTGTGAGTCTACTATTGCAGCAGTTTTTAGAGCTTGTCCAGACAAAGTGTGAGCCCAGGTAATGAAGGTGATTAGGTATGCTTTTAATAGCACACTTGTGCTTGGTTATAGATGTAACCCTGTTTATGGTGAAAACATTGCATTAAAAATATACACTCAACACAGCCATATAAATTGCACATTAGTGCAGGTATGTTTCAAACAAACACACTCTCTTTTTGTGATAAGTACATCATCGGTGAAGTATCAACGCTAATCGGTCCGAGTTAAATAGCAACAGATTACTCCCTGAAGTCTTTCTATTGCAGCTTATGTATGATTAGCACTTGAGAGGCTATGGAACATATCCAATATAAGAAAAAGGAGCAAATAACTCTGTATAATAAAACGTAGTGTAAAACAGGAAGTTCTTTTAGGTTGAAAATTATTTTATCTGATTTGATTTCGACATAGTCATAAAAAACAAGTGTTTTAATTATTTTTAATCTGCATCTGTTTCTGGTTGTCATCTGTCTGTGGTTTTAGGTCAGGTACACTTCTGTTTAAAGTTACCCTAACCACAGAGTCGCAGCTATAGTGTATTGTGGTTCAATTTTGTTGCCCATGTGCTGTTTGAATACTACTGACACTGCTGAGAAAGTGACGTCGTACTCAGTAGACATGTGTGTAGGGGAAACCTCTGATCAGTGTGACAGCATGCCATCACTGCAGATTAATTGCCCATCAGATGTTTTTATTTTTGAATACAAGGGCATAACTGAAGTATATAATAAAGAAAACTTTATTTTATTATACATCTTTATTTTTGTGACTTTATGTGAGAAAGCAACTGTCAGGTTAGTTTACTGTTCTTTCTGTAAATAACTAGAAAAATTTCTCTTGAGTGTATGTGTGTGACTGTTTGTAATAAAAAGAGAGATAAGGTGGAGACTGCAAGTTATGGAGTGTATTAGTGTCTGACCACTGGTGTTCCTGATGCCGGGGGATTGCAAGTCAGGTCAGAGCGTCTGCCAAACAGTCAGTCAGACGCTTTAATCTGAAGTGACTAAAGCTTTATTTATAACGTGTCTTTAGGTCCCGCCAGTGCGAAGGGTCAGCAGCCTGTCATAGCATGTACATTGTCAAAATGAGAGCAAATAAGTCAGTAAGACAATCCTGAAACAAATATATTATTGTATTTTTACTAATAAAATGGTTTCGATTATCTGATGCATTCCAGAACAATCTTCTTACCCGCTTATTCCCTAATTTGGTGTCACAGGGTCTACTGGTGCCTATCCCAGCTCACGTATGGGGAGAGACAGGGGTACACCTCGCCAGTCCATCGCAGAGCAACACATAGACAAACAACCATTCACACACATTCACTCCTATGGACAATTTAGAATCGCCAATCAACCTAATCTGCAAGTTTTTGGACTTAGGGAGGAAACCGGAGTACCCTGAGGTACCCAGAGTACCCTACTCTTGCAAGCGCGAGGAGAAATGGGAAAGGGGAGAAAAAAATAAAATTTTTGTCACATACATGATTATACAGAGTACAACATATAGTTGTATGAAATGTTTTCTTCGCATATCCCCATCTTATTATGTTTGGGGCCAACAGTGGCGGACTTGAGCCCAGGTTTTTCTTGGCGGTGGTTGGGCTCGAACAGCTCTTCCTGGTCTACTGATCAACAACTCGGCACCATTGAGCCACCACTGTCCCTTGTAAACTCTGCTCGGGAATCGAACCCAGGACCTTCTTGTAGTGAGGCGACCGTGCTATCCACTACACCACCGCATTGCCCTCAGAACGATTCAATGTAAATAAATATATAGGATCTACGTGATTGTTTTTCAATGTTTAGGCAGAATTCTCTTTTGCCATTTCGATTTACTATAACCCGAAGTTCCTACTTTTATAGTGTAGTATTTACGAGTCATAAAAAACGCAGGGCTTGTAAATGGAGTCTTAGTACTCTGAAGTGGTTTTACTTTGTGCGTGAGTGAAACTATAAGCACTGGAGCTCATTCTTTAGCGCAGGAATTAAAGATAAAAGATAAAACGTAACCTGAGGTCATATCCATATTTCATTGGTGCTAGTGAGCAGAATTGACAGAAGAATAAAAAGAAACACAGTAAAAAAAAAAAAACAGAAAAAATATTTTGGAGAGTGAGTCTAATCAGATTTAAATTATGTCATCTTCTAAGATGACTTACCTTGGTCAGAGTGGAACTTGCGGCTCAACTGGATTCATCCAAGCCATTACACATAGTCTTTGGCTTCACATGGCATCTCACTAGTCTTCAAAGCCACACATGGTGCACAGACACGGATGATGTTGCGGAGCCAGACCAGAACTCAGACTTAAATCCCTGCTCTCTGTACCCATAGAATATTTCAGTTACTCTTGCATATTTTGTCTATGAGTAATTTGAATGATTCAGAGTACTTTACATTACAATTACCTTCGACTACATTAATCTTTTTAAGGCACATCATTTAAACTTAGAATATGCAATACCGAATATGATCAGATTTTCCAGACTGTTTGATTAGGATTTGCTCTGGCATCCTGAAACAGCTGGATTGCATTTTTACTGTCTTAGAAATCGTGGGGTTTTAATTGCCGTCTTAAATACCTGTCACTTGACATTTAAAATAATTAAAAGTTGCTCAGTTTTCAGGTTGATACACTTGTTTTGTGATCAAGTATATCATTTTTGAGCTGTTCAATGATAAGACTCAAAGCACCTTTCTACCGTGGAATAAGGGAAGGGTACTTTGAAATAAGCAAATCTAAGGATAATTTTTCTTGGCTTCTATAGAATAGACTTTAGGCCTTTATGAACAAGGTTAGAGTACAGTCATGGTATGAAAAGCAGGCAGGGATAGACAGCTGGCCCAGAGAGGCTGCTTAAGCTGGAATGACTGACTTGGCCATAGCTGTACTTTGTTCACTTGCTGCATATAAAGTGTTATAATGTGAGAGGAGAATAAACTGCAATGTGTGCAAATACCAAGAGACCAACAAACAGAAGAATGTGTGGGCACATGCCAACCAGATGGTTGTACGCAGACCCCTGAGGTACACCGGACCCACAAAGCCATAAGTGTAGAGCTTTAGTACAGCATGCCTCTTAGCACCTAACATTATTTTTCCAAGCTCTGCATTTTACCCTGATCGCACATAGCTGAAGTCTGTGAGCAGTCATAGAGCAAAAATTATGTAGTGATTCTGAATGGTTTGGAAAGATCTGCCTAGCCAGTCAAGCCATCAGTCAGACCTTCATGATTCCAGAAAGTCTTATAAAAAAGACATGTGCTGTTCACCTACCAAATTCAGTAAAACCTTTAAAATGGATTTTATAACTATATATGAGCCTTTAAGAAACCTAAAACCAGCGGTTCAGCCTATGGATTAGAATGATTTCAATAAAGATAAATTGAGTGCAATCCAGATAATATTTGGAAATATATGGGAAACAAAAGTATAGGGCATTCAAAAAGTGTGTGAACTAATGGAATGTTTTTGTGGTTCATATCTCTGCTTTTTCTGTAGGACATGTAACACACGTTTTCATGGGCTTGTGTTTCTATGTTTGTCAGGCTATTGGATATTATGTATTACTCACCTCACAGAGAGAGAGAGAGAGAGAGAGAGAGAGAGAGAGAGAGAGAGAGAAAGAGAAATACACATACATACACTTGCATTCATGTGAATGTATGTGTTTGTGAGTCTCTGCTTTTGTGTGTGCGCATGTGCATGTGTGTTGATGGGCTCAGTGGGAGACTGGGTCCTGGGGGAATAACTCTCGTTAATAATTCAGACGAGGCTCATTATCAAGGCAGTGCAGATTTCTCCCTGATTTCACCTTAATTGCAGGCAGCCTGCTCCACTCAGGCAGTCTGTAGTCACGCTGCGCTCTCTCACATTCTCTCCTCCACTTTCTCTCTTGCTTTCTTTTTACCTCTTTTTTCCTTCAACACACTTAAAAGATGCAGAATGAATGAATTTTAAAAGAATAGAATGAACATGAAATTATCCTCTTATTGGAGGACATCTAAACATTTTAATCATATATGAAGATTCATATATGAAGAGTCCCTTTAATGTGTGATGGCCATTGTAAGTCATACATAATTAAATAAATTGGAATTGGCTATAATTCTGATCAATAGCTACCTTAAATAAGTAATCCGAGAGTGTGATTAGATGCTTAGTATATTTTCAGCAAAGGTTTGTGTACATTCCGAGTGTATACACTTAACAAGTCATCCTGATAATGCCTTTGTAGTAAGACACCTGTATTACAAGTTTTGAGTATTCCTTTCTGAGATTTCAGTCTCATGCTAGTCTACCGTATAGAGCAGCAAACACTAGATACAAAATAATATCCCTTTATAAGAGAACAATACAAAATTTTTATTTGAAAATAAAGTAAGGATACTCTGACAAACTGCTAACTAAATAAATGACAATGCAGACAATTGTCCAATTAGTAAAGTAGTATAGCAGCTCTGACAATGGTTCTATGTACAAAAAAGTTTACCACTAATGAGAGACTTGCGTTATAAGAAATTTACTGCTTCAGCATATGATCATAGCTGCAGCGTGTGTGTAGTCTTCTGTAGTGGAAAATATATATTTTCATATATTTATAATTTCAGATAAAAAGTTCCACAGAAACGAAATGTTTAATAATTGTATTTACATAGAGTTGGTGTAATGTATGTTGACACCACTTGTCACCAGTTTTCAGCATCCAGTATCATAAACACAGGTTTTCTATTTTATTATTTATACCGTGATTTAGTCCAATCAATTCCTTGTCTTGTTTCCAACATATACATATTTAAAAAAGATTTATGTCTGAGAATTTTGCTTTTATTGATTGGACAAAGATAAAATAGAGGAGAAAGAGAGAGGGGAAAGGGACCAGAAAGCAATAAAACCCGGATCGACATAGTTGACTAATTTTTAATTGTAAATGAAGTACGTATTTTTGGCTAGGATATATACAGCAAAATTATTTTAAATACAAGGAAAATAATTTAATAAAATGATTCCTATATTGATTCCAAGAAATCCAGGAATGCTTTGATTCCCAGAAATTGTATTCCCAAAAATCCAAAATATTTATATTCCTTCGAACCAGTGCATCCCAACTTTAGTCATAGTGATTGAGATCTCAGCAAATTTCAGATTCCATGCTCAACATTACAGAGCTTCTTTTTGCCTGCTGCCAGCTAGGTTCTAATTATCAGTATGTTAGTACTTACATGAACTCGTGTATTAGGGAAAATAATGTAGAAATCTGAGAAAGTGTGAAGTGATTGTAGCAGCTTGACAGCATGCTTTTGGGAGCGCACTGAGATGTGTGGATTGATTCAGACCCAGTGACATGGCTTTCGCATGTAGGCTGCTGCTGAGTGCTGATTGATGGCTATTAATGTGTCTTGTGAGGAACCTGAGGTGATTTCTGCATTACAGCATGCCATATTTCACGCTGCTCACCTTTCCAGCTGAAACATACTGACAGGCTTGGAAAGGCCAGACGCCCTCTCCAAGGTGACATGTAGCTTTTCTATGTTACATTATGTTTTGGACCTTGCTTGAAGAAAACCTTAAGCTGAAGCTCTGGTCTAGGACCAGTTATCTCTATCTGTCTGTTTAGTCACCATTCATTATGTGCACAGTAGCTTAACTGGAGTAGAACTAGTGTATCCATTCAGATCCTTTATTCCAGTTGAATGTGTGGCAGAGGAATATGAAGTGTGACATCTCAATGTCACTGTCCTCAGTAGAGACTGTGACTAATACAAAAACCGCTTACTTTTGTCATCTGCTGCGTTTCTTTTGGTTTTTGTACTGCAAGGACACAAGAGCAAGAGAGCCACTGGATAACCCTGGGTCTGTACAGGTTTGGAACAATTGATTTGCAGATTGCATTTAATTGGCGGTTAAATAAGTATGTAATTATAAATAGTTGCCTTGGAACACATTTAGAGTAGCCAAAATAAAGTGTCTGGTTCAAGTGTCTGGTCCAAAAACTATTTACTTTTCTGGAAGTATTTGGTAATTATTCTGCTAACTAAAATGACTTAACTGTGGCTGTGTTGATTACTGTCAATAAACCAAACAACCCAACAAACATAGAATCTCATATCCTATAGAAAGATTTTTGTTGACTCATGTAAAACTACTTTTGTCAAAAGCCCCTAAAGTGCCATTTCTGCTCTATTTTGTAGAGCAAGCATTTTGATTTTGTTTTATGCATGTGTAGGAGCAATATTTAGCAGGACTTGTGGTTTGTGGATGTGGCGTGTGGTCAGACTATAGTAAGGCAGCACAGTAGAAGCCAATGTCAGACCTATTATGAGCGGGACAGCTTTTGGTGTAGGAGGTGTAATACGCTGGAAGTGACTCAACTGTGGTTTCACTGTTTTACAGGGTTTGCTTCTTATGGATCTAATGTGGTTACTAGATAGTAGGAGTGTGTTGGTTAAGCAGTAGGCCACTTTTTGCCTAGGATGCTGGTGGACTTATTAAGGGGACATTGCAGAGAGACAGATGGATGAGATGTGGCAGTCCTAGGTGGATTTGTCTGTCAGTGTGGATGAAAGTAGGTCAGGATCACAACATATGTTTAATATTCTGATCATGAGAAGGCTAACCTCTGAGATGACAGTTGTTCTGAACCCAACTGCTTTTCACCGTCTCTATTTTCCCCTCTGTTCCATTTCTTACTCACACAATTCAGTCTCTCAGTCTTCATTCTTGTGTTTACCCCTGTCATTTAGCATTCCTTTCACTATTGTATAACTGCACACTCTATGCATTTCTGATCTTCTTCATTCTATGCAGTTTTCACTCTTTTTCTCTCTGTCTCACTCCAGTGCCTTTTTCTGTCTGCTGGTTAGTCTGCAACTTCGAGAGCCATCCGTCTACTGTGCTGACTGTCTTGCTATGCCTATACCTCTATTCATAAGTGACACTTATGGGCAGCAACTGACAACTCACCTCAGTTTATGTCTGGATAGGGTTCGTTGGGGACCTGGTAGAGCATAGTGACAGAGAGATGGCATATGTTGCATGCTCAAGGTTTCTGGCTAATAACGTCTGCAGATCTTTCAATGTAGTGAAAATAAATACAAAGGAAGGCTGTGGATAGAGTTGCAGGTGAGGTAGAGGGAGGGAAATAGTACACTTTAAATCAAGTGTGTACCCATTAGTGCGTGCGCACACACACACACACACACACACATACACACACACACACACACACACACACACACACACACACACACACACACACAC
>JAOTRA010000035.1:8771679-8782088 GCA_026260255.1 Pseudolaguvia tuberculata
CACACACACACACACACACACACACACACACACACACACACACACACACACACACACACACACACACACTCAAATGAAGGTGTAGAACCATCTGGATGATCATAAGAAATGGACAGTACCTGAGTTAAATAAATATATGAGTGTTTTCTGTCAATATGGGGTGCTGTGTGTACATTAATGAATCAAACTTAAATTATTTTGGATGCAATATAACAAAGAGTGAACAATTTAAAGGGGTCTGAGTACTTTCTGTACCCAGAGTATATATATTTATAAATGATTTAACTATACTTATATAACTATACTTAAGAATCAGATGATTGCACAAAAATAAATAGACAAAATTGTGTGCAATATGTATCATTCAGAAATTATTATCCTGCTGTGTGCTCCTTACACTCGCCAAACTGCACACATATACAAACCTTAGAAATGTGTTTAAAATAGAACAAGATGTGTTTGAAAATATGCGTTTTATGTTAATTGTTACAAAATCACATGTTACTGTGGTTTATATCCAGAGCAGGGTATTGGCTATGACAAAGTATCATAATGGGAAGAGGTAGCTTAGTGGTTAAGATGTTGGATTGACCAGGGTTCAATTTAAAGCACCAATGTGCGTCCCTAAGGTCCATAATCCACAGTTGCTCACTTGTATAAAACGAGAAAAATGTGAAATTAGATAAACAATTTATCAAAGTTTATCTTATGTTCACTAATTTACATCTGTCTTCTTCCCGTTTTTCCTGTTCTCCTTTTGCAATTCTGTTCCCCTGGGCACCAGAGGGCTTATCTCTTTTTGGCATTGTAAGTATCTTTGACAGGTTGTAATGATAGTTTTTTCGAGTCCGAGTGTGCCATTGTGGAGAAAGACTTGTGCATTTGACCAGGATGAAGCAATGCATTTTAATTAGGTTTGTTATATAAAACTAAAGATTTACTAAAATATTTAAAATAATTATACTATTATAATTATAATAGTATACAATACTATATAATACTATTGCCATGTGGATAGCAATGCCCCTAGCATTTACCCGTCCGGCTGATCAACATAGACAGTCTCCTAGTCCGTAGCAAGCTGCATTCTTTTGGATAGGAAATTAGCTTTTCACGACTGAATTTAAAATCAGTCATTGATGCTAATAAGAGAATTCAATTATTACCTGTTTGCACTGTTCTTAATTCTTTTTACTTACTTATTTGGTTGTGGGTTTACAATTTTATCTATAGTTTTCTTTACAGTATTTTTAAAAAAATTGATACAGTTTTTGTTACAGGTGGTGAATTTATTATGTAGTTGGAGAGTCACTATAGCTTTCATTACCTCTCTTTACCTCTCTCTCTTTCACTCTCTCTCTCTCTCTCTCTCTCTCTCTCTCTCTCTCTCTCTCTCTCTCTCTCTCTCTCTCTCTCTCTCTCTCTGTGTCTGTCTCTGTCCCTTACTTGAGTAAACTCCCCTGATTTGCCTCCCTTCCCCCAAATTCCCCAATGTCACTCCCTCGGGGAGGGATAGTTGGCTGGGAGAGAACTGGCTGCTATAGCAACAAGAGCCCTCCCTTTCCCATGGGTCTCCTTAGCAACTGGTTGCTTGGTACTTCTGTTTTAAAAGTGCCCCATGTGCCAGGTTTGTGCATGCATGTATATGTTGAGTATTTTGCAAAAGGATGCTGTTCACCAATGCATGATTTGGTCATCATCTGCATGTGTGAGCATGCCTGTGTGCTCCTACTTATGTGCTTAAGCTAGTATTATTTCTAGGGAGGTGATTTTGAAAGCAGTCAAGGCTGTTTGCCCATGTCATCAGAATGAATTGCATGCACATATTCATAAGGGTTTGAGTTCATCCAGCTACCTAAGTCTTTGACTATAAATTAAATGTGCATGAATATGTGCAGAGGGGGTCCAAATGTCTGATTGAAGCAGCATATTCCCAAGTTCTAAAACTGAAACAATTAAAGCAGTGATTGTATAAATTTTGCATGCTGAACACATGTCTTGCAAATGAGTTTCCTGCTCTGGTGAAATTAAATTAAACCCAGAGAATGATCTGTATTAAAGTCTGAACAGAGGTGTGAGCTGACCTTTAGAATGTGGGAAATGAAATTCTTATGACTATGAATGAAATTATGATGAGAGAGATGAAAAAAGCAGACTGCATTCATTCTATTGTTGCTTGTCTATTTTGTGTGTATGGCACATGAAGGTTGTAATATAATCAAATCCTTCCACACTGCCTGTGGGCTGTTAAATAGACCAACCTTACACACATATATACAGAGCTGTGCCCTGATGCTTGCTTACAGCCTTTTCTTGTAAAATCCTGCAGTTAAAACCTGTTCAAAAATGTGCACGACTTAACAAGGTATATGGCAAGCACAGTGGAAAATGTGAGTCGAGTTCACAAATAAGGTGTGTGGGCGTGTGTGTGTGTGTGTGTGTGTGTGTGTGTGTGTGTGTGTGTGCATGGCTGGAGCAATCAAGAGCTCCCACAGGTGTATCACTCTTGCACCTGTTGTGTGAATACTCCCTGGGGTGAAGGGAAGGTCTGGAGTGATCTGGCAGACAAGTGCTGGAAAAAAGTTGTCCTCATGCTGCGCTTGTGACACACTCCCAGCTGCTTTTGACTGGGCTAGAAGATGCTTGGATCCCAGGTCGCTTCTTGGCCTGTTCTAAAGATAAAGCATGGCTACTCTTGTGCTGGGTGGGGGATTTTCCGATCCCCTGTCCAGCTCTCAGATGCTCGGCTTAGCTGCCACCGCTATTTTTATCCACTCAACCCACGCAGGCCTGTATCCACACCCAGCTACCCGCCATCCACCAAGGCTGCAGGAAACAACCTGGGCACTACAATTATCATACAGCCAAGCAGGAATCACCCACCAACCCCATTATCCTTGCAGACGTATGACTAACGTTACTGACCACAGAGCTGGCAGATGTACCAAATTCAGACAGAATTTTGTGGGGAATTGTGTTCCTTTTAGAATCTATTCTGATAGTAATACAACATAGTTTCTGGCACATTACCTACATTTCTTAAAATGCATGAGATCGCATGTCTGAAATTCTATGCGTCTTGTCAGAACCTCCCTCTCTGTGAGTATATTTACCCCTTCATTTTCAAGCAGTGCCTATGCTTTTTTTATTTTCTTTCAAAGGGACAAGCCCAACCATGACTGGATCCAATCACAGGATAAGAATATTTATCCATTGCTAATTTCCTTCAATAGCTTAAAGTTGATCTTTGCTGACAAAAATCATTCCTGTACCCTCTTGTGTCAAGTTTTCCATAACACACATTTGTCTTTGCTGTTATAAAAAAAATCATATTAAATGCAGTTAATACTACCCATCTTCCCACAACACATACACACACTTTGATGCTTATCAAACTAATGGAGTGTATAGAAAGACAGTGGCTGCTGGCATCTAAAATGGATTAATAATGACTAGTTGAAGATTCCTGGTTTTCAACCAGGCAGATGTTCTGTGTGTTATGGCATAGCAGCTTCCTTATTTTGCAGTAACATTATGTGAACAGGTTGAGTGGTGCCTATTCTTTGTTACATTATTCTGCCTCAATCTCATCAGGCTGTTCTTTTAGTTGTGATTATACACTCACAACTTGGTCCTAAATAGTCTGACCTGTTTCTTGAGCCCACTCAAGCTAACAGTGGGAGGTAGCAGATTGAAACGGGAGGGAGTGGTATTTGTGAAAGAGAACACTATTGTGTTTCTTATATGGTTCTCACAGTGGGCCCCAAGCTATACCCTCAAATTCCCACCCTGTCCCCCACACAGCTGCCCCTATGCCAGTCTGAAGGGCCTGAGTGCTTGCCTAGAAGCAATGGGATAAGGGCAGATGGCACACATCCAAGCTCGTGAACTAGGCTCTGTCACAGATCTCACACAAAGCTTCACGCTGTCTGATAGAGAAGATCTCATTATCACTAGAACATTTATCTTAACTATGGTTAGATACAAGCAAGAAAAGTGGATTTGGCTTCATAGCACAATCTGTATTTTTTAATGTTCTGTTTTTCACTTTCTGTGACTTATGATAAAGCCATTGATGAAATGTACAAGAGGTGTTTTCAGGGGTGTAGTCAGAGTTTGTTGACTGTTTTGTGTTAAGCCTGGGCTCTTATAAATCACTTTTGTCAAATTGGTTAAATCCATGCTCGATGTTGATGTTCCTATTTTGAATAGCAGATGAAACTGGGTGGGAGTGTGGCATTGAGCAAGAATCAGTTTGAATAGGGGTATATAATGGGTGAAAGGGAGCACAAGAGTAAGACAGAGAGAGATTAATTCTCTGTTCTGATAATGGGTACAAAGCAGGGCTTCTTGAAACAGGAAGTCTGGACTATGGCTCTAAACATATGCATACTCTTGGAAAAACCTTGTGCCAAGGCCACCTGTGCTTTGGAAAAGTGCAAACTTGTCAGGCTGGAACACTAGTTAGTCTTACCCTCTTAATCTCAAGACAAAAGGACTTGGTTTAGGAGGTATGAAGTTAGAATCTTCATCAATAATAGAACTATCAGAATTGTAGTCCCTAATGAGTGCTGAGTTCAGGGGCAAACGAGGCACTGATCCTTTCATCAATTGATCAAAAGCTGTTCTCAAATCATTTCCTGATTTTGTTGTCAGGCTTTGGTGTATGCTGAATGGTTGGTGTGTGTGAGTTATTTAACAGTATAAAAGCGTTTTATTAGTGGGCAAAGACAGTGTGAGCCATTGTCATAGGCTTTGAGGTCTCTTGTAATAGTAGTGGGCAACTGATAGTTACACCTACACCTGCTCCCTAAGGATATACAAGATATATTTGCCTATTATATTGAATAGTTTGACATTAATGAGTTTAACATTAGTCATTTAACTGTGCAGATTATAGTGGGATCCACCTATTTGGGAGTGTCCATGAGTCAACTAGGATTTGACCACGATTGTCCTGGATTATGTTGCAGGGATTAGAACTGATTGCCAGTTTCCTGGGAGTGAGGATGCTTAAACAACCACTGACTCTTTTTGTTTTAGTATTTCCTCTACTTCTTTATTTTCTTCTTCTTCTTCTTCTTCTTCTTCTTCTTCTTCTTCTTCTTCTTCTTCTTCAAAGAACATCAGTTTACAGAACATGATATTAGCATATCGAATATGGACTTGGACAAGTAATTTCTTTGTTGATCTTCTTAGCATGCTCAGCAAGCCTGCTATAGGCTTGGTGGTTTCATGTAGGGCTGTAGGGAGCTCAGCTGCAGCTTCAAAAAGCAAATAATTCCTCCACCCTCTTTATAAGCAAACCCCACAAACAGATTCATGCATTATTTTTTGCTCACGTTTACTCTGTTGCCATGGTTACCTTCCTCAGTTGGAGGTGCTACCTTGAGGAGCCATTCCTCAATCAGCTGACAGAATATGCTGATTAATTAATTAATTCATTAATTGATTGAGTTATTGAGTCATTGATTTTTGTATGCAATAACAACATAATAACACATTATGAAGGCATATTCACTAAAATCTAGAGCTATTACAGTGTAGAAAAACGTACATAGAAACTGGAATTAAATTGATTTGGAGTAGTAATCTAAACCATGACATATAACCAGTAGAACATTTTCTACTATGAGTAAAATGCAGAAAACTTTAGCAAGTGGAAAACAATACATTTTAGTTATTCCTTCAGTGCATTCACACAAATAAAGGGTTTCCCTATAGTTTTTATAAGCAGACAAAAGTTGAGATGTGGAAAGCAGATTGAGCACATTGTGGGAGGCTGATTTGTCTGACTTCATTATTTGCATTCACCACTGGCTCAACTCAAGTTATTTCCTTTTTTAGACTGAGAGAGACGGCTGGCAATAGGCCAGGCTGGCACAGGCTTCAATCACAACCCAAGCCAAGCAAAGTGAACCATGGATTAGCTGACATCCACATCAGTCTGAGTGAGGAATCGCCTAGTCACAAATAAAAGTCAATAAACAGAACACACGTCAGTTAGTCAGCAAAAGCACTAACAAAAAACGTTATTAGCCTTTTGACTGCTTATATAAAAGCATGATTGAACAAAAGAATTCAAAATATATATTATTTTATTTAAGATGATAACACTAAATAGTATATACTGTAGTATAATGTATTTCTTCTTTTTTCCTTTTCACATACAGAACTCAATACGCCACAATCTGTCACTTCACACCCGTTTCATCCGAGTGCAGAACGAAGGCACAGGAAAGAGCTCCTGGTGGATGTTAAACCCTGAAGGGAGTAAAGCTGGCAAAGCTCCCCGGCGACGGGCAGTCTCCATGGATGGCAGCAACAAGTACCTGAAGTGCAAAGGCCGTGTAAACCGCAAAAAAGTGGTAGGCCGAGCAGTGGTGAGTACAGTGGTGCAGGGATTTCGTAGTTCCCCAGAGCAGACTAGTCCAACAGGAAAACCTGTCACAGGAGCAACAGGTGGTGGGGAGGAGTTTGAAGCATGGACTGATCTTCACTCTCGGACTAGCTCTGTAGCCTCCACACTGAGTTTATCACCAATTATCGCAGAGGAGGAGTTGGAAAACCCAGAGGATGGTAGATTGTCCTGCTCCACTTCCCCACACATCTACCCCAGTCCCTCTAGCACTCGCTCACCTGTGGCACATTGCCCACCTGTAGAACTACCACAGCTAGCAGACCTCACCGGTGCCATCAGCTTAGAAGAAGGTTACCACCATCAACAGCCCTCATGCCACAACCGCCCTCCCTACCACTACAGCAGTAGCCCAGCTTACGGACAAGCAGGATTGAGCATTCTGTGCCATCAAAAACAACTGCAGACTATCCAGGAAAATAAGACCTCAAGTTTTTCTGGCAACATGCAGTCTTACTCAGGCACAAATGTCCTTCAGAGTCTACTCATTGTAGGCTCACAGTACTGTGCTAAAGACATGATGCTTGGCCAAGAGCATGAACCCATAATGATTCCTTCCAGTAGGAGGGTGGGCAACTGTCATAACTCTGGGCACACCCACAATGGTACACATGATCATAACCCTTCCCAAAGCCACAACAGCACCCACAGTCTCAGTCAATCACTTAGCCACAGCTCTGGTTCCAGCATAGCCAACAACCCCACTCATAGCCACAGTTTAAATCACAGCATGAGTCACAACCTGGGTCAAAATCATCAGCCTCAAAACCATGCTGTTCAAGCTCAATCCATCAGTGGCCACATGCATTCCTACAGCCATAAGGTTCCATATCTGTACAGTCCTCCAGCTCATGCACATCTTCCTGCCTCAACCACACTCCCCCCTAACCCTGCTGGTATGCAGGGCATCTCTCAGGACTCCTGCCACTTAGCCACTGCACCACACCCTCACCCCAGGTACAGCACTACATACCAGCAGACTATAGCTGATGGACCATACCATGCAGCTCAGGGATTGGGAGGAGCAGGCAGCAGCTATCAAGGATATCACCACCCCCACCACGCATACCCACATGAACGGCTACCTGCAGACCTAGATCTGGACATTTTCCATGGTAGCCTGGACTGTGATGTTGAGTCTGTACTTCTTCATGATATGATGGACTCAACAGATGAGATTGACTTTAATTTTGACTGCTCTCTGGCACAAGGGATGGCTGTTGGAATGGGCATGGGCATGAGCATGGGATTCACAGGCTCACAGCAAAACCACAGTAACCAGAGTTGGGTGCCTGGCTAAGATAACATGCATTCTTATGGACATAATAAGAGATCAAACTACCTTTAGGCCTGCTTCAAGCAGGACGCACCGCTTCCTTTTCAGGGAGATGCACTGTGCGTGACAAAAATTAAGATAAAAAGCATAGTTTTACTTTTGTCTTACTCAGATTGTTAATTTCTATGTATTTTATTTCTGTAACTGGCCCTCTGTTAGACTTTCTGCATAACATTAATACTTTGCTCTTGCCGAATGAACCGTGATGACAATCTCAACTGTGTTATCCAGCATTGCCTTTTTCTCCAGTTAAATCTAAATGCTTGTGCACTTTAACTGCGTAAAACAAATCCAGTTCTTACTCTTAGTGAGGAGTTGGCCCAAGGAGCTATATCTGTTTTATTGTTGTACCTGTAAGCCAGAGAAAGGAAAAAATTAAATAAAAAGTAAAACAAAATTTTCAACAGGGTAAAATTTCTAAGATAAGATAACCTTATAGACCTTTTTTTTTCTTTCTTTCTTTTTTTTTTTTTTTTACTTCTGATGAAATAATAACAAGCAAGATCCATGTCCATTTTCTTCCTTCTCTCTCCTTCTAATTCTCTCGGTGAGAGATTTTGTTAGTCTTTACTTACCTGCTTCTCTCACTGATAAATTCGGCTCCCCTGCCAGTCCGGACTGGCCCATCATCCTTCATTGGCCCATTAACGGTTTGATTGAAATTCAGTGTCTTGTTTTTAATCTCCAAAGTGATGCTGTTGTGATGCATCATTATTGCAGGTTGAATACACTCCCATCACTAGACCTCTCTTCCCTCTTTCCCATATGTTGAATGATGGACATGATTAATGCAGTCATTCAGCACACAGCAAGGCAGTAGAACTGTTGTTTGTCCGGAAAAGGACACACACTCACAAAGAACATTATTTGTAATTGAAAGAACAAAATATTGATGATTATTTTTTATTTATGAAATTGTAACACATAATGGCAGTTTGGTCTCTCTTTTGTGCAGAAATAATGGGAAGTGTTGTACTGTAATCATGTGATGTTTAATTTTGAGGTGCTATGATATAGACAAACACTTAATTTGATAGCATCATTTTCTATGTCAGTAATCAAAGATGAAAAAGACACAAATAAATTAAGTAAACATCAACATAATTTAAGATTTTGCCTTATTTTATGTGTTGTAAAAAATAAAAATGAAAAAAAAAACCCCATGAAAATGGAAAAGGGCTTGCAGTGGTTTGTGGCAGTGGATATGCCAGTGAAGGGACCATTCTCTCTATAATGACTACTCATTCTCTCTCCCTTTGTGTGTAATAGTGTGTGTGTGTGTATTTGAGAGAGATTTCTATAGCTACAACTCCATGCTTCTTCTAAACTTTCCTCCTTAAGCACGGCCATGCTCTATAAAGCACCCAGAGGGAAATAGGGTGCGTCATTATGGCAAAAGGTCAAGGATAACTTATTCCATCAATCCTCGCACTCAAATAAAGCTACTCAGATGGCATGGTTTTATGACGCTAATCCATGACCCACTGGGATATCTTTAATACAATTTTTGTTGTCATTATTTAATGTTTGCCCCAGTCCTCTGATATGTCAGACTGCACACTGCTTTCTCTGCTTTGCATATTAACCATAATCTTTTGCAAGCTGTATTTGCAGTACCAGCCACCTTGACCCATCAGACATGCTTAAGAATCCACGTTAATGCAGATAGCTACATAGTAATCACTAATATTTAATATTTAATATATAACTGCAGTCTTATAAGGAAATTTGATCGGAAGCGAGGACTAACTACATATCTTCTTCTCTATTTTTTGGTGTCTTTAAGGGATCAAAGTTTCTTTACTGTTCCATGGTCTTTTATTTTGTTTAAAAATCTATATATTGAAAATAATGTATTATAATTTTTTAAGATGAAAATAGATATCTCTTTAACAGTTTCTTTTTTTTTTTAGAAGAATGTATCTTATTTGGTGACTTACAAATAAATGAAATCAAATTTTAATCATTCTTTATGTGTGGGATGTGATTTCTATTTTATACTATGTATTCATTATTTCATTTATTCATTTATTCTTCTAACCCGCTTATTCTCTAAATTGGGATCATGGGGGTCTGCTAGAGCCTATCCCAACACAGATAGGGCAAAAAGCAGGTGTACACCCTGGACATATCACCCGTGCATTGTTGGGTCAATAATAATAATAGCAACAATAATAATAATAATAATAATAATAATAATAATAATAATAATAATAATAATAATAATAATAATAATAAAACCAGATCTTTTTGCTAGAAAATTGTGTAATATGTAATGTCTGCATTATATGATACAGCTTGTATTGCGTATCGGTACAGTTAAATAAGGGTTTGGGTAGGATAGAGGTGAGAGTCTAAGAGTCTAATAAGGCTTGTTATCACCTCTGAAGCTGTAGGTTGGTCACAGCTGTCAAAGTCCCATCTTAGGTGTTTTCACAGAGGGAGAGTGCTTCTCTGTACTGCCATACTGTCTGCCCCCTAGGGAGTCTCCCTCCTCCCACTCCGGCTAAGATGCATGCTTTTAATTGACTCAACTTCGGCAGTACCTCACTGGGGATAGAAAGTCAGAGAGACAGCAAGAGAGAAAGAATGAACAAGAGAGAAAAAGTGTGGAGATGAATACAAAGATACAAAAGCACCGGATTGTAGAAGAAC
>JAOTRA010000035.1:8791209-8802665 GCA_026260255.1 Pseudolaguvia tuberculata
AACCAAACAAACAAATTGGGAATAAAAACATAATGATGTGGAAATTTCAAATTTCAATATGTTATTCAGAATACAACATAGATGACATATCAAATGTTTAAACTGTTAACATGTATCATTATAAGAAAAAAAAAGGAATTTTAAATTTCATGGCATCAACACATCTCAAAAAAGTTGGGATAAGTTTACCACTGTGTGGAATCCCTGGCGACTGAGGAGATTGTATAGAGTATAGACTTTTTATTAAGATACACAAGAATTCATTATATTTAAAGGCTACGTATAATTGAGTGGACATGCAAGGTGTACTGAGCTGTCTTTGCCAGCCTTACAATATTGTCATGCTGTCTCTTCTGAACAATATGATTTTAAATGTCATTTAGCCACATACATGATTATACAGAGTACAGCATATAGTGAAATGTTTTTCTTTGCATATCCCATCTTGGTAAGTTGGGGGTCAAAGCACAAGGTCAGCTTTTGCACAGCAACCCTGGAGCAGGAAGAGTTAAGGGTCTTGCTCAAGGACCCAGCATCCTTGGCGGTGGTGAGGCTTGAACCCAGGTCTCCCGATCAACAACTCGGCACCTTAACCATTTGAGCCATCACTGTCCCTGCTTGTGTGGTACATGAAGCTCTTTGTTGAAGGTTTATACATTATACATGTTGTGATCTAGTTTTTCGGTGGGACAGGCAGTATAAAATATGTTCAGCTAATACCATGCTGTGTCAAGTCATCCTACTGTGTTCCATTGTGTGGGAATGTGTGTGTTACACCTAAGTGTATACATGGGGGAGGTGTGTGTGTTATGCCATCCTGCTGATATGGTATGGCATGTAGGAGATGTGTGTGTGTGTATACCTATTTATTTATTGTTCCTACAAATGTTGAATAAGCTACTCTATAGGGTTATAAGATGAAGGGACTTTGGTAAGTTTTAATGCTTTATTATATTTAAATTCTCCGAATTTGGCAGCCACATTTATCCAGGTTGACATATTTATTATGACCTTTGAACAACCACTTGTACTATCAATACATTTATTAATTCATTCATCCATCTTATAACCAGGTTATCCCCTAATTCGTGGTAATCAGTGACATGAGGTTAATGTCTGTTGAGGCACCGACATCATCACAATCATTCATTCATTCACCTTCTTACCCGCTTATTCCCGAATCCAGTCTGCTGCGCCTATCCCAGAACACTTAACTTAGGGCGAGAGGCACGGGTATAATCCATGGCGTACTCCATGAGATGGAATGACGGGTCACCAATCTAAGGGCAACACATAGACAAACAACCATCACACATTCACTCCTATGGACAATTTAGGATCACCAATTGACCTAATCTTGTTGTGAGGCGACTGTGCTATCCATTACGCCACTGCGCCGCCCTTCATCCCAATCAGATTTACAAATATATGAACCCTATAGAGTAGCTTATTCAACATTTGATTGGCAACAATTTAGCGTGTTTTGTTTAAAATTTCATATACTGTACATATACAAACTGTTGCATAGAAAAAAGAAAATGTTTTTATCATCTAACCTTTACTTATAAATGAAGTCCTTGTGCTGCTCCTTTTGAATAAAAGCATGAATTACTTGTTTGTAAAAGTCCTCCTTATCTTTCTTCAGTTTTAAAAGTCTCTTTGTGAATCACTATCACCCCCTGCCATGAGGCAGGAGAACTGCGTGCCTCAGTTTGTAGTAGTTTTATGACCGCTCAGCACAAGAATATGTTATACACATACAGTTGTTGATAATAAAAAATAAACACCGTGCATTGTATACACCAGCTAATTAAATTAAATTTATTTAGTAAAAGTGTTGAAATATTTTAATAGCGACATGCGGACAGACGACAAAACGGTCTCACTGCAAAGCGCCAACACAGCATAGTGATTGCGAAATCTGTGGTGAGGCTCAGTGCTAAGCGCTTGTCTCTTCTTAATATTTGAACAGTAAATTTCAAAATTAAGCGATTTTGAAAAACAATTCCAAAAATTGTGAAGTTAAATTAAAATGTGCCTCACCTACCGCCCCTGACTGCACGTCACTGTCCAGCACACATGGACACCCTTGTGCCATTCCACCACAGGGCCCTATCAAAACACCCAATTATATAATAGAAGGGCCCTATCAATACATTCATTTATATAACACACTCAACATTACGGATTATCTGCTTTGGAAATTTCCCTACTTTTTCATTTCCTTACAAACTGTCCAATTACTCCAGATATGCAAACTATGCATAAGCAGGTATAAAACCCTGTGAGGCACCATTTAAATCAGAATTCTCTCCTTTATGCATTGTTTTTTGAAAGCTGATGGGCTGATGGAGTTCCCTCTACCAGTTGACTCGTGCATTGCTTCATGCAGTGTTTTTTGAATGCTGATGGGTTTCCCTGAACCAGTCTTATGGCAGTTGAACAATCACTGCTAAGATGCCAATTAAGAGCATCGTGTTGTCCAAGATGAGTGCAATCATTGCCCTCTTGACATGGCATGCTTTTTGATGAGAAGAATGATGACATTTCACTTAGCTGGCATTTCACTTAGCTTCTGAGAAAGAAAAACTGGCCAGACACTTACTACAACCTTTTCAGTGAAGAAGCATCTGCAAACCTCCCAATGAAGCTCTTGTGGATGGATTTGGTCTGGTCATTGTCCAGAAGCAGGTGGTTGAGTTGTGGTACACAGTGCCACAACAGTACCAGTTATTTCGCTTCTCTCCTTTGTGCCTAGAGCAGAGGCATGTGGTCACGTGGGCCTATTAACTATCAACGTAGCGGGATTTGTGTCCTTCTCTCTCACACACAACTGATAGCACATCGCTTAAGATTCAATGGAAAAGCAAACCCACCTCTTCCAAGAGCACACAATTTCCATGCTTGAATGTGACGATCTCACTCCCAACAGGACCGCCTGCCTCCAGCTAGATAAGCTCTTACCTTATCTTGCCCAGTCAGAGGCTGGAGAATTTGTACTCTTGTTGCCTCATCATGCATATGTCCATACAGTAACACAATCATGAAATTCTATAAGCTGGACATATGATCACTGGCTTCAGCAGTCATGTTAATTAACTACCTGGCTGACATTGGCTCAGGTGAGTGTATCTGATCCTTGTTTGCCTCTTTTTATGCAGTCTATTCTGGCCACTTACATGATGTGATTAGACATCGTTCCAAAGGCAGATGCTACATAATTGCTACAGTTGCTACAAGCAACAAAAACACATTACATTTGATATCAGACTCTCATTTAACTCTTACCACACCAGCTTTTATACTCTCAGAGTATCACTGCTTTATGTGTATATCGCAATTTAGAAATCAGTGACAATTGGACAGTCTGTTATACTGTCTTAACCCATAAGCTTCAAAGAAAATGAAAAGGTGGGGAAATTCCCAAAGCGTTTGCTCCACAATGTCTCATTCACACAGACTTTCATGTTTCATTTTACATACATTTTAAACTAAAATCTCTATTTTTTATGTGATCTATGTCAGTGACATTTGGTGATATGGTTTAGAATAGACAATCCCTCAACCAATCACAGATCAAAGTGGATTTGGAACAGTTTTTAGGACAAAAACTGACTCAAACCATCGATCTGTCTACAAGTATAAGCCTTGTAACAGATTAACATGAAAAATAGGATGAGAGTATTTTTTTAAAGACACTTTAAAGACATTGGCGATCACCATGCTTGCATGTGTTTTACAAATTGTGTGCTTATGTTTGGTTTGGGAGGATCACAGGTATTTTCTTTCTTTTTGGTGATTTTCATTTAATGGTGGAGGCTGGGGAGCTGTTTAAGGAGGGAATTTTGCAGGAAGTGTAATTTAATTTGGTTATAATCTAATTTGCTTTGATTAAAAATTTATGCAAATCCCTTTCAGCACAGGAACCAGTGAAGAGAAGTGGCACTCTCTCATTCTCTCTTTCTCTCCCTCCATACCTTGGTATCGTCTCCCTCCCAACAATTTAACATAAAAGTGATTATGCAGTTTTTCGGATCCTAATCCATTAGAAGTTCCTAATTCCTTGATAACTTAAATGCATCACATTTTAATATTACAGTATATGCAACCCAGACCAAACATAAAAAAATTTAAATTGAAAGTTGTTCATTAGATATGGTTAATACTATGTACAGCTTTAGAAGACTAATTGAGAAATTATAAAAGTCATTCTAATGCTTTTGAATCAGAAACAATGGTTAAGGACATAGCTGAAAACTTCTGCATTAAACTCAGTATAACAGTCTTTACTAGTCAATAGTTTCAAAAGAAAGGCCCAATTAAATTGTGGGACGTGGAAAATAAAACTGAGTGCAATACTCTTTGCTCTTATAAAAGCAAGGGTCTTGGCGTAATACTCTTATGAAATGCTTAAATCATCTACTTGGTGCTAACACTGGGTGTTTACATACCAAAAACAGATAGGAAAAAAAGCTCTTAAGCACCTTATATAGTATATACACACTTTTTGGTGAGGTAACCACTATATTACAAAATACTACAAATTGTTTTTTATAATAGACTTCTTAGGCGGTGCGGCGGCATAGTGGATAGCACGGTCACCGCACAACAAGAAGGTCCTGGGTTCGTTTCCAGGGCTGGGGTACTTTCTATATGGAGTTTGCATGTTTTCCCAGTGCCTGAGTGGGTTTCCTCCGGGTACTCCGGTTTCCTCCCACAGTCCAAAAACATGCAGATACGGTCAATTGGTGAATCCAAATTGTCCATAGCAGTGAATGTGTGTGTGAATGGTTGTACGTGTGGCCCTGAGATGGACTGACGACCCTTTCAGGGTGTACCCCCACCACTCACCCTATGTGTGCTGGGATTGACGCCAGCAGACCCCAGTGACCACGAATTAGGGAATATGCAGGTAAGAAGATGAATGAATGAATTAATAAATTTCTTATTTTTTGATGCCAATTTTGTGTTTGCGTGTAACTTAGAATGCATACTTACAGATGTAGATTGTCTTACTTTGCCAGGTTATAAATGTCTCATTGAAGTTACCATCCCTTCTGGCTGCTTACTGGTGAAGGTCAGATCTCTTCCTGCTCTTGTCCCCCCCCAGACACACACACAGAGTCGCTTTTTCTCTACTCTGGCTTGTTGTCTTTAGTTACTGGGACCATGGTACAAAGCACTATGGTTTCCCTTCAGCCACTGACAACCTTCTTCTGTTATCTTCTACCACCCTGTCTGTGAGTATATCAGCTCATATGAGTGGATAATGTATGAGTGAAAAAGAAAGAGGGAAAAGATACAAACACAAAGACCTTTTTATTGCATTCTATACTTTTTAACATGTTCTTTCTTATTTGTCCACTCTTGTTGGTCAATTATTTACTCTTTTACTTTTTCCATCTATGTCTTAAACTCTTGTCCTTTCAGTACCTATCTTTCTGCTTTCACTTAGACAATTTGCTGAATCATCTCTCCACTTTGTGCTCTCTGATTCTGTCAGCACCCTTAGGGAACCAGGAGACGAATTACCATGCCTCAACACAGACACACACACAAACAATCACACACATTCTTATTACAAGTGGACTTGGATTGTTGGTAAGTGTATAGGTCTATTTCATGTAAACGTCATAAATACAGTAACATGGTAGAAGGAGAAAGAAGAGAAAGAAAGAAAGAAAGAAAGAAAGAAGTTTGCAGATATTTATTGTGCTTGTACTGACTGGCACATAATGGATGTCCAGAACAGGTATAAAGCATGTCTTTACTTTTTCAGAAAAAAAAATCAAAACAACTCATTATTACACCTCTACTTGACAATGTTTTGACTGCTAATATTACTGTTGGATATTTTTATAGTCCACTCCATAGACTATATTATATTATGTAATATCAATGCTATTTATGATAAATTGTACATCTATTACTTTTACTAACTTTGATTGGTATTTGATTACTAATTATTGTTAGTAACACTTTAATTTAGGGCTCAGTTCTAAGCATTGATTAGATGATTTATTAATAATTATTAATTAGATTAATAGCAATAATAATACCAGTATAATGGCTGTTTATTAGTTTTAACACTTCATAAAGGAATTCCTAACACTTCACAACAATAGTTAACCTAACAAGTTCTTTACTAATAAGAAACTAAGTAAGTAATGAGTTGTACTTAATAGTTAATAGTAAAGATTAAACCAAACAGTAGATAGCGGTAGATGGAAAACCCAGCAGGTTGCAGAAGACTGGCTAGTACCTATGGCTATAGTATAGTATAGCATAGTATAGTATAGTATAGTATAGTATATTAATCTAGTTTAATACTAGATTACGGCTAGTGTAGGAGCTAACAGGATGAATTGATTATTAATAACTGATTTTCAACTTTTTTGGTATTTAGGTGAATACAAATACAAAGATAGGTTAGTGTATAAAAATTGCATTAGTCAATCGCATTTTAAGGTGCAAAGATAAAATTAGGCATATGGTAATTAATGACAATCACTATAAATCTGCCTTTTATTTATATCCTGTCCAGTTGCACTTCATCAAATGCACAAATACTTATTTCATCATGATTCTGTATCATTTTGTGCGACAAACAATACTTTGCAAAGTGTTAAGCAATATTCTAATGCATATAGGGCATCAACGCCCTTTGACCCGGAGCAGGAAACAGTTCGCTAGAACTCAGACAAGGGCTCCCTCTCGTGCGCTCGACAGGGACTTGTCTCATTAATCATCCAAACATTCTTCCCATGGTCATGCCCATGGCATACGCGACAAACGCAGTTGCCTACTGTGCCAAAGGACTGGAGGTGCTGCACGAGAGGTTGTTTTATTGTTTTTTTGGTCTGCCCTTTTATGACAATCGTGTGCTCTTACCTATATTATATTCATTTATTCATCTTCTGGAAAGGTCACCAGTCCACCACAGGGCCACATGCACACTCACATGGGCAATTTAGAATAAACCCATCATACATATTTGTGGGAGGAAACCAAAATGTCTGGAGAAAACCCCACACAAGCACAGTGAAGACTTTAGACAGAAAGACCTCTCTTGCTGTGAGGCTACAGTGCTAACAGCTAAACCACCATGCTGCCCTTGTTATTTAGTATCACAATTTAGTATACAGGCAATAAACAGGTAAGATGAATGAATGAATGAATGAATGAATGAATGAATGAATGAATGAATGAATTTAGTATTCAGACCCCCTTAAATTTTTCACTCTGTTATATCGCAGCCATTTGCTAAAATATTTTAAGCTTAATGTACACAGAGCACCCCATATTGACAGAAAAAGACAGAATTGTTGACATTTTTGCTGGTTTATTAAAACAGAAAAACTGAAATATCACATGGTCCTAAGTATTCAGACCCTTTGCTCAGTATTTAGTAGAAGCACCATTTTGATCGAATATAGTCAAGAGTCTTTTCTGGAAAGATGCAACAAGTTTTTCACACCTGGATTTGGGGATCCTCTGCCATTCCTCATCGCAGATCCGCTCCAGTTCTGTCAGGTTTGAAGGTGAACATTAGTGGACAGCCATTTTAGGTATCTCCAGAGATAATCACTTGGGTTTAAGTCAGGGCTCTGACTGGACCATTCAAGAACAGTCACGGAGTAATGCTTAGTCATAGGTCATTGTCTTGTAAACCTTCGGCCCAGTCTGAGGTCCTGAGCACTCTGGAGAAGGTTTTCGTCTAGGATATGCCTGTACTTGGGTGCATTCATCTTTTCCTCGATTGTAACCAGTCGTCCTGTCCCTGCAGCTGAAAAACACTCCCACAGCATGATGCTGCCACCAGCATGCTTCACTGTTGGGACTGTATTGGACAGGTGATGAGCAGTACCTTGTTTTCTCCACATGTACTGCTTAGAATTAAGGCCAAAAAAAAATCTATATTGGTCTCATCAGCTCAGAGAATCTTATTTCTCACCATCTTGAAGTCCTTCAGGTGTTTTTTGGTTTTTTTGCAAACTCCATGAGAGCTTTCATGTGTCTTCTTTACCTCTCTTCAACTTCTATTCGGCCCGAATGTCTTCCATTTAAGGGTTATGGAGGCCACTGTGCATTTAGGAACCTTACGTGAAGTAGAATTTTTTTATAAAACTTGGCCATATCTGTGCCTTGCCACAATTCTGTCTCTGAGCTCTTCAGGCAGTTTCTTTGACCTCATGATTCTCATTTGCTCTGACATGCACTGTAAGGTCTTATATAGACAGGTGTGTGGCTTTCCTAATCAAGTGTAATCAGTATAATCAAACACAGCTGGACTCAAATGACGGTGTAGAACCATCTCATGGATGATCAGAAGAAATAAACAGCACCTGAGTTAAATATATGAGCGTCACAGCAAAGGACCATGTCATTTTTAAGTTTTTCTTTTTTAATAAATCAGCAAAATGTCAACAATTCAGTGTTTTTCTGTCAATATGGGCTGCTGTATATACATTAAACTTAAATGATTTTAGCAAATGGTTGCAATATAACAAAGAGTGAAAAATATAAGGTGGTCTGAATACTTTCCGTAACTACTGTATGCACTTGTTCAGTATTTTTTAACCTTTATTTAACCAGGTAGTCTTTCTGAGACTGGGGATCTGGCCAAGGTAGAAGCCATACAGTACAGCAATTTTAAAAAACAAGAAGAATACAATTTCAACACATTTAAACATCATTATCTCAACAAAAACTGTGTTTTCAACATATAGCTAATGATGTCCAACCCAACATCTCATAAAATGCAATGATGGGAACGGGATATTAGATGTCGCATTCATGTGGTTTCAGCAAGTTTCTTTTAGGAAAAATTTTATTTTATTTGTAAATGCCTTGTATAGATCTACAAACAATGTGGCGCAGTGATCTTTTCCAAAATAACATTTAACACTACTATAGTAGCAGTAATGGTACTATGGCCAGTTCTAACGCCTGATTAAATGAATTTAAAACATTAAATATACGGGTGTAAATTATCTGGACCTATAGTTGTTTTGTTATCAATGCATTTTCAAGCTTTACACATTTGATTTACTAAAACAGGTGTAAATACAAAATTAATTAATTAATTAATTCATTCATTCATTAATTCATTCATTCATTCATTCATTCATTCATTCCTTTTCTTACCCTCTTATTCCCCAAATTGGGGTCACCTGGGTCTCCTGGGACCTATCCCAGAGCACATAAGGCGAAAGGCAGGGTACACCCTGGACAGTTTGTCAGTCTATCGCAGGGTACACATCGACAAACACCCACTCACACAGGCATTCACTCCTATGAGCAAATTTCACCAACCAATCAACCTAACCTGGAGGAAACCCATGCAAGCGTGGGTAGACCAAGCTTTTGTTTTTTGTTTGAGAACTCAAACAAAAACCCTGCCCAAGAATCGAACACAGAACACAGAACATAGGAGAGTGGTATTCATTCATCCATCTTCTTACCCGCTTGTTCCTGAAACAGTGGTATTTAAACTGCCAAATACAGTTTCAAAATGTATCAAATTTATTTAATGGATTGATAATACAGTTCCAGTTAGTCATTTAGCAGACGCTCTTATCCAGAGCGACTTACATTTGGTCTCTTTTTACAACTGAGCAATTGTGGGTAAAGGATCTTGCTCAAGGCCCCACAGTAGTTGCTTGGTGGAGGTGGGAATTGAACCCCGGTCTTTCTGGTACTAGTCCAACACCTTAACCACTAGGCTACCACTTCCCACTATAATAGTGAGTTTATTATTATTTATTCTATCTAAGTCAGCCTGAATATATTCAGGAAGCAACTACATAAGTCCAAGATATAGATTTAATTAATTTTAAAAATTTTGAAGGATTGTTGAAATTATCTATGACTGACTTTAAATTAAACTCTGATTTAGACTACCTAATAAATAATGTGCACTTATTCCTTAGTGTTTTAACTGTAGACTAATCCTCAGGAGTATTTAAAAACGAGTTTGTGCCCATGATTTATTTCTTAATTTAATTAATTCTGAAAGACTATCTGAGAAACATGGATTAAACCCCCTGAACTTCTTAATGGGAAGATTTTTAGAGATTGACTAAAAATAATTTGAAAATATGAGATAGTTCAACATGTAATATATTTCTCTCTTAACATCTTTCTCTTAATTATAAAAATAAAACAGGGTCCCTTAAAAACTTTTCTATCCCATACACAATGATCAGTGAGATCACTACAGAATATGTCAGTTGCGCATTTGAATGAGGTGCATTTGTTATCATTAGATCTTTATAATTTAGCCATGTTGATGCATTAATAATTTATGTAGGGCTTAAGGAGTCACACAACTATTTTAAACAATCTGAGACCTTAGAAATCTTAAATCACCAATAAGGATGGAGTTAAAGACAGAGGGTCTATAATAGCCAATAATTATTAATAAGGTAATAATTGACTTTTTACAGAACTAACAAAGTTGGATTTAACAAAGAATATATATATCAATTTCTTTAGCCATGTTTCAGATAAACAATGGATATATGTAATAGAATTTGGCTAATTATTATATATTGTAATTTTAGATTCAGGATATGATTTATCAGGACCTCTATCATTGGCAGACAATTATTGCCAATAAAGTCTGAAAATACAAAATTTCATTTACATTTTATTTTCAAAATACAAAAATGTTTAGTTTTTGACACGTTGATTGACTGATGATAAAGCTGAAACTCTGTCAATGTAGTTGAGCATTGTCTGACATGTGGCAAGTTCAACCATGGTTCACGTTGCTTATTTTGCCTTGATAACTAGTAAAATGTCTACCTCTTACCTTATTTAATTTCTATTAAATAATTCTGATATCAAGATCAAGAAAAGAGCACTAATTTGGTCTGCAGGCAAAACATCTATATGCAATACATCATTTAAAAATAGTTACTTACCTAACTTACCTGTACACTGTATACATCCAAAAGTCAGTGAGTAAAGCCTGTGACAATTATAACACATTACTTTTAGTTTTTGTGTTACCAAGAGATACCAGAACACATTTTACTCATATTATTTTATTTAGGGTCGATTCCTTCTTACTTTTAGCCCTCATATTTATTCATTTTTTTGTTTGTGTGCTGTCGCTCAACCAGTGTTCTCCAATTTATTCCTGTCAAGAGGTCCTGTACCCGTTCACACACCTATCTCTTTTCTTCTCACTCATTCTTCATGCTCCTTCTTCCCTATTCTCCCTCTCTGTCTCTCATCAAGCGTATGCAAGAATAGAACAGGGGAAGCCCTCTCACCTCTCTATCCATGTTGCAATATTAACATATTCATGAGGCAGCCTATACATTATACATGAGATCCTGGGGGGAAACAGGAGCAGTATGAGAGACACAAGCACATGCACACACACACACACACACACACACACACACACACACACACACACACACACACACACACACACACACACA
>JAOTRA010000035.1:8831853-8845537 GCA_026260255.1 Pseudolaguvia tuberculata
TAGGAGTGAATGTGTGTGTGAATGGTTGTTTGTCTATGTGTTGCCCTGAGATGGACTGGCCACCCGTCCAGGGTGTATCCCCCGCCTCTCGCCCTATGTGTGCTGGGATAGGCCTAGCAGACCCCCGTGACCCCTAATTCGGGAATAAGCGGGTAAAAAGATGATTGAATAAATGAATTTGTTACAAATTAACCATGAGTAGAACAGATCAGTAACAAGACAAGCTAGATAGATCAGGCCAATCTCATCATTCATATGGTTTTAATATTTGTCATAATTTAATCAGCAAATACTTTTCCCTATACCTTCCATTATGAGAAATTTTCATCAATCTTGTTGCAATACTTTAAACTGCATGGCAACTAATAAATGCTTTTACTCTTCTCCCACATTCCATAATGATGGGCTTCCCAGATTAAGGGTCATAACGTAATTTAGGGTTAATTAATTTCTAAATGGCACAGTGAAAGAAACTTGTTTCAGTCATTTCTTTTATAATAAAATGATTGTGATCTATAAAGTCTATTTAATTGCTTTTAAAGGTGGCGTGTACATGCTATTTCAGTCTGTTCTGACATGCTGCAGAAGCATAGAAGCTCAGTTATAAAAATAGACAAACTTTTCCATTGTTTTAGTTTTACTAGTTCCTTAACCACATGAATTGACTGACTAAGTGTAACAACATAAAGTGAACATAGAAATATGTAAAAACAAGCAGAGAAAAACTAGAAATCTGCTTAAGACAAATTTCTGGATATGTAAAATGAATAATATTTGTATACTTATTAAAACAACTTGATTTTGGTAATCAGCAGTGTCTCTAAAGTAAAATGCATCCACTTTGAGCTTTATGTGAAAATCCTCTTCATTCATTCATTCATTCATTCATTCATTCATTCAGATTCACATGGGTTTGCTGGAGGCTATCCCAGATCTTTGAGGGGGCAAAGGCAGAAGTAGTACACTGTGCGCAGGTCGCCAGTCCATCACAGTACCACACACACACTTACATTCACATCTACAGGCAATTTAGATATTTATGATATCTTTTTTTATGATACAATTATTTAACTTTATTGTTGATATTGATCCAAAATTGTGTGTACACACCATAAAACATATTGTACTTTGGATAACATTGTGCTGGTATAGTGCAGCAGATGTATGAAAAGTATGTGAGAGAGTATGTGAAAAGGGATAATTGCACAGAGTATGGATTTTTGAGGATGTGCATAGCTGGAGAGGGTAATGAAGGCAGCGATATGGGTAAAAAAACAAACAGTAAGGCCATATTAGACCTTATTCAAAGGAAATTGAATTACAGGCATGAAGATGAAAACAGGGAGATGTTAAGTGATTTTTTCCCCCTCTGTCTATTTCTCTTTATCTCTCTTTTTCTGTACATTCATTACTTGTTTCAATCCCATAGTTAGACACATCACCAGCTATCAGAGGCAGAGTCAGCCTTGCTGGTTTAACACAGATACCGGCATAATGAGCACCTCACACATGGTGTACATTTGATGTATATTCATCACATACAATAGTAGAGTATGCACATTCATTCATTCATTCATTCATTCATTCATTCATTCATTCATCTTTTTACCCGTTTATCCCCTAATTCGGGATCACGGGGGTCTGCTGGTGCCTATCCCAGCGAGCGAGAGGCGAGGGTACACCCTGGACAGGTTGCCAGTCCATCTCAGGGCAACAAATGGACAAACAACCACTCACACACACATTCACTCCTATGAGCAATTTAGAATCACCAATCAACCTAATCTGCATGTTTTTAAGCCGTGGGAGGAAACTGGAGTACCCATAGGAAACCCGACCCGAGAATCGAACCCGGGACCTTCTGTTTTGAGGCGCCCGTGCTAAACACTATGCCACCAAATTGCCAGAGTATGCACATTTAATGTAAATGTAAGATGCATGTGCTAAAATGTGGCAAATACATGAGTGAGGAAAAAATGTTAGAAATTATTTTTGTTGACAAAACCTAACAGTACGAACAAAATGTCTGTCTTGCATTTACCTCTTCCACACTCCTCATTTTAATTGATGCATGACAAATCTAACGGCTTCGCTAATATCATCTCCAAGACGCTAGTTTATCATGAGGAGACGTTCCTCCGACGATAAACATCTGCACTGGCTTTAATGATATGCTGTCTGAGTTCAACTTGTAATAACTGCTGTTCAAAGGTCTGAACAAAATGATGAATTAGCCAGGTTTGCTGCGGTGAAGGCTGCAGAGATGCTCTCGTTTCTTTAGCCAAAGCAGAGAGGCATCAGAGTTGGCACCTGACAGCTCCACCTATTATTTGATGATGGTTAGGGGTGCTTTTTTGCTCCGTTCAAATTGGATCCTGTCTTCTGGAATGAATTATCAAAGGCTGTGGGGAGGATTAATAAATCATCAGCCTGTTTTCCCCCTGATGTTATGTTTATTTCACAAACTGAATGGCTCCTCATGTCTGCCATGCTCTCTCTCTCTCTCTCTCTCTTTATTTCTCTTTCTCCAGCTTCCTGTCTTTCCTTTGAATATCAAGTAGCTTCATCTTTGCCCCAGTGATGCCCGCACAGGTGACAGGGATGATGGGAAGTGTTCTTGTGTATGGGTGATGCAAGCTTGTGCGAGTGTGTGTAGTGTCACTAGAGCATGACGTGTCCTCAGACAGTGCAAGCTTTGGCAAATGTGTCTGCCTCTACGATATACCTGCCTGTGGTGAGCAAAGGCCATTAGGGTTCCAGTCTTGATTACAGTCTGTTATGTTCCTGCAATTTCAAGGGAAAGAGCGGGAAGGTCAAACAACTGAAAAAGTAGTATCAAAAAGCCCAGGCTTATACATATTAAATAAAACTTTATGCAGAAAATGAGCACATTTTAAATGTGATGTCTGCTACAGGTCTCAAAATAGTTAGAACAGGTCATGTTTACTATGCTGTAGCATCTCTTTTAAAAAACAGGTTGAGGTTGTTGGGGCATCAAGGTTATGAGCTCATTCTTGCATGATGGAGGTTTCGAACTGTTTAAGATCAAATGGAAAATCTGGATTGCGTCAGGTCATTTCAGCACCTACACTACTACTACGAAGCCAAAGTGTTGCTAGCTGCAGTATGTGGTTTTGCATTGTCCTTCTAAAATACACAAGACCTTTGCTGAAATAGACACTGTCAGACGTCGTCTGTATGCGAGCAGGGGCAGCGCGGTGGCGTAGTGGATAGCACAATCGCCTCACAACAAGATGGTCCCGGGTTAGATTCCAGGCGTCTTTCTGTGCGAAGTTTGCATGTTACTCCTGGCGCTTGCATGGGTTTCCTCCGGGTACTCCGGTTTCCTCCCACATACCAAAAACATGCAGATTAGCTCGATTGGTGATTATAAATTGTCCATAGTAGTGAATGGGTGTGTGAATGGTTGTTTGTCTATGTGTTGCCCTGAGATGGACTAGCGACCCATCCAGGGTGTACCCCTGCCTCTCGCCCTAGGTGCGCTGTTAGTGAGTCTTGGTTCACAGGATATTGTTTGGCTTCTGGAATGGGTGATAGAAGGTAGTTAGCATCTGCAGATGTATTGTATTCACTGACACTGATTTCTGGAAGTACAATTTACAAATGTTACTCACAGAATTATGGCCAGAGAGTCCAACAAATGTCATTGGCATTATTGGTTACAGATTTCTTGTGTTTGTCTGAATCTTTTGAAGATGTTATGCTTGATTGATGATAATATATGCAAAGCTTTTGCAAAGCTGTCTTCCCTCACGAGATCCATAAACCTCCTCCTTGGTCTTCCTCTTTTTCTCCTGCTCGGCACCTCCATCCTCAGCATTCTTCTACCAAACTTATTTGTGATCTGCATATTTGATTAGCATGGTTTTACGCAGAATGCCCTTCTTAACGCAACCCTCCCAATTTAATACCATTTTAATGCTCAGTAACTGTACTTACACCAATTATTGTAAATCCCAATAAATAATTACAATGATCCATCTATTTATACCATGAAAGTAAATTTAATGCTAATTACACAGGTCATTTAAGTTAATGGTTCCCTATTCTCCAAACTTTGAAATGAAAAAGAAAAAGAAAAAAGAAATGCTGTGAATGGAAGGCTTGCAGTTCTTTTGGATCTAAACTTTTTTCAATTCTGTCCCAGTCTGGCTTTTCTCCTTTGTCTTTCACTGTGTATCTAACTAGCACAATCTTTCATCAGCATTTTAGAGCACAGGGTGAACTGGCTAGCTGATAGACTATAGCTGAGGACTATAGGGCAGCAATATGATTGCTGGGCATGCTGGGTTTATTTATTGGAGTGAGGCTGCTGGGTCTAGTGTTATTAATAACAGTGATAAACTGGACCTCATACACTCCATCATACCTCAGTGTTGTTTTGTACACACATACACACAGACAGACACATCTAAGATTTCTCTGATGACCAGAGAAATGCAATATTGCTATATTTCTTTTAGGAACATAGATGATTGTAAGTACACTCTTGATGGCCATTTGATAGTGAACAATTTATTAGCAAATCCAAGGAATGTTGCCTAGAATGTTTTGGTATGTAGTAACAAGAGACTCAAACCTGTGTCAGCAAAACAATGCCATGGCACACAAGCAAACTCTTTAAACATGTAATATTCGAGTGAAAGAACTTAAATGGTCAGCGATTTTACCTTAACTCACTGAACACCTTTTGGATGTAATGTGGTCACCCCTAGCTACTATATTGGAACATCCTTGAAGCCATTCATGGAAAACATTTTTAGAAGTGTGGAGGTTATAACAAAAATAAGAATAAGAGTCTGAAAGAGGTTAGACATAATAAAGTATTATTTCATGGTTGTACATTTATTCATTCATTTTCTTACCTGCTTATTCCCTAATTCGGGGTCACAGAAGTTTGCTGGTGCCTATCCCAGCTCACACAGTGGGAGAGTTGGGGGTACACCCTGAACAGGTTGCCAGTCCATTGCAGGGCAACACTTAGACAAACAACTACTCACACAAACCAGAGTTCATGGAAACCCACGCAAGCGCAGGGAGAACATGCAAACTCCACACAGAAAGATTCCCAGCCCGGGAATTGAACCCGGGATCTTCTTTTTGTGAAGCAACCGTGATAACCACGTACGTGTGTGTGTGTGCGTGCGTGCGTGCGTGCGTGCGGGTGCGTGCGGGTGCGTGTGTGTTAAACGCTTCTCCAGAAGGTCCCCAGATCAAAACCACCCCCATCTTCAGCCTCAATCTCTATTCTTTCTCTGCCTCCCTACTCAATAACAACTGCTGCCTTGGAACTACATCAATAGTTTAATAATATTAAAACATGGGTCAAAAAAATAACGTTTTCTAGACTATACAGTCACAATCTAAAGATTAAAACACAAATTACACAGACGTGCATGTTTTCTTCACCATGACATGAGTGTGATGATGACAGGACTGTTGGGCCTTGCACATTGCACTACTTCCAAGAGAACATGAGTGAAAGCACGCTGAGATCGACAGTGCTGTCACAACAGTTAGATCAGGCTAACAGCTTCAACATGATGTCTATATAGACTACTTGTTGGAAAATATGAATAGCAGTTCATACTTTGCAAAATATCTTTAAAATCGTTTGTTCTGTCTCAGTTATTGAAGGAGCATATGTGCGATATATCTCACACTCCTAAAATATAGCAATGATCAGGAAGTAACTTCTTATAGGCAGCAATGCTATTTGCAGTGGAAAATGTCAACACGTGCTTCTGGTCATTTTCTTCTGAATTTTTGCAGCCAATCATGCCCACGCCACCACATTTCATAGCCACATTCTCATGAGCAAAAATGAGCTTAGCATAGACAACACAGAAAAGACTTAGAACAAGGTGAAGCCACCTTTTTTCATGCCGCACTATTAGGTGCTAATTTCACATTCTTAAATCGTTTCTAATGACCTCTACTTTGATGCTAGGACTTTTAGGTTCCCAAAACATTCAGATGGATTGTGTAAAAGGAACACAAGAGTGCCACCTGCTGAAAAGAATTGGGATCATTCTAACCTTCTGAAGAATGTTAATACACATTCATTCATTCATCTTCTTGCCCGCTTATTCCCATTCATTCAGTTTCTAACCGGCTTACTCCTTAATTTGGGTCCCGTTGTCTGCTGGAGTCTATCCCAGTGCTCATGGGGCGAAAGACTGGGGTACACCCTGGACAGGTTGCCAGTCTATCGTAGGACTTGAATATGTAACCTATTTTATAAATTTTAATAATGGATCAAACTGGATTTTAGGCTAACTATTTTGTATCAGTGTGACAGTATCTGTTTTCAGGGTGTGGGTGGGCATGTGGTTGTTGCCTATAAATGGCACAGTAGAGTGACTACTGCTGTGGTCTGGTTGATGCGATGGGGCCCGACAGGCGTGAAAAAGCTCAAATCAGGCATGTAGACAGAAACAATTAACTACTTTTAGTATGCAAGTTTACTCCATATTAAGCCTGGAGAAAGAGGGAAACAAGAGTGAGTTTTATCATGAGAGTGTTAATAACTTCTCCTGTCTGTCCTTGTTTGGACTAAAACTGTTAAAAATAATAAAATATGTTGTAATAAGAGTGTTGCACTGCATACAAAAACCATCTGGAAAGCTAGACTATAAGCAGCATGTATAAACACTTGATTTATTTCCATCATTAAATATCATTCATAAGGTACGTATAGAAAAAAGTCACATTAATAAATCAGGAAAAACCATAGAAATATATAAGGAGTTATTGGTTACAGAAATATATCCCAATGGACCAAATATGACATGTTTAACCATCAGGAGCTGGGAAAAAGGAAAAACGGTGAAAAAGTCAAGTTGCTTCTGCTGTAATCAATATCAGATGTAACAGTATTTATTCATTCATTCATTCATTCATTCATCTTCTAAACCACTTATTCTCTAATTTGAGGTTACGGGGGTCTGATGGAGCCTGTTCCAGCGCACATAGTAGGAGACGCATGGGTACATCCTGGACAGGTCGCCAGTCCATCGCAGGGCCACACAGGCGAACAACCACTAACACACACATTCACTCCTATGGGCAATTTTGACTCACTAATCAACATAATGTACACGGTTTACCTGGAGGAAACCCACGCAATTGAGGGGAGGACACGGTTTCCCTGGAGTGCACGGAGGAAACCCACGCAAGCGAGGGGAAGACACGGTTTACCTGGAGTACCAGGAGGAAACCCACGCAAGCGAAGGGAGGACATGCAAACTGCCCGGGAATCGTACCTGGGACCATCTTGTTGTGAGGCGACAGTGCTAACCACTACGCCACTGCGCCGCCCCTAGGAAACATCATTGCCAGTAAATTGTTCCAAAATAAATAGGTGTACCCTTGCCTTTCGCCCAATTTGCCCTCGGATAGACTCGAGCGTGACCCCGAATTAGGGAATAAGCGGGTAAGAAGATAAATGAATGACTAAATGAATGAAGGAATGAATGAGTACCAAAATGATTCCCTTGCGTTGTATCTTACTTTTGGAAACGATTTGCGCCCCCTGTTGAGAACCCCAGACTAAAACGTTGGAGGGGAAAGAAACGCATGTTTAGGCGTCCACTAGGTGGCAGTAGGTAGTTTTATTGTTATATGGAACAGAAGAAGAAGCGTGATCAAACGGTGAATTCTTCGTCAACACAAACTGCAGTCGTTGGAGAGACATGAGCTGCTTATGGATGGGAAATGTAAGTGTGAGTGAAATAGACTGAAACAGATAGAATAGTTTTACTGTAACATTTGTTTTGTAGTTAAAATGCTCTATTGACATTGGAATTATGCTTTAATGCTGGAGTTTTAACATGAGACACGAGGTTTCAGTATGTAACGTTAGGCTAGAAAAGTTAAGGGAACCGGTTGCCAGATGTTTATTATGTTCTTTCCATGGATAGCCAATGAATTACTGATTTATTTTCTTTTACTGTTGAAAGGTGGATCCTTACATGGATGAAAAATTTGTATCCCGTGCTTTTGCCACCATGGGCGAGCTTGTGGTCAGTGTAAGAATTGTTCGAAACAAATCGGACAGGTACGTTTAAACAGCTGTTTTAATAGCGGGCCGTTTTCTCATGCACATCTATAATGTGAATCTGTATATTGGTGACTGGTTTACAGCTCTGGTCTTGGTTATTGCTTCGTGGAATTGACTGATGAAGCTACAGCAGAAAGATGCCTTCGAAAATTCAACGGGAAACTTTTACCAAGATCCATGCCGGTAGGACTCCTGCCTCTGCTTTTGCTTTATGTTTAGGTTATACATTCTTGCCAAAAGTACTTGGACGCCCGAGTTTTATCATCTTAAATGTAAATTTGTAGGAATGAATATGGATAAAATCTCTCCTGCAAATATCTGAAAAGGATTTGTGTTTAATATTGGAGTATGGGTTTGTCTTCATTCAGCTACACGAGCATTAATAAGATCAGACACAGATTTTAAGTGAGGAGATTTAAAGGTGTTAGCACGGTCACCTCCCAACAAGAAGGTCCTAGGTTCGATTCACTGGGCAAGGTGTTTCTGTGTGCAGAGTTTGCATATTCTCCCTGCGCTTGCATGGGTTTTCTCTGAGTACTCTGCTTTCCTCCCACATTAAAAATAATATGTACATTAGGTTGATTGGTGATTCTAAATTGACCATAGGAGTGAGTGAGTGAGTGAGTGAGGGAGTGTGTGTGGTTGTTCATCCTTGTGTAGCTGTGCAATGGACTGGCAACCTATCCAGGGTGTACCCCTGCCTCTCAACCTATGTGCACAGGGATAGGCTCCAGCAGACTCCTGTGACTCTGAATTAGGGAATAAGCAAGTTAGAAGGTAAATAAATGTTATCTATACTGATTCTGGTCATATAATTAGAATATCTTTTTAAAAAGTTGATTTCTTTTGTTAATTCCATTCAAGAAATGAAAGTTGTATAATGTATACATTAATTCCACATAGACTGATATATTTCAAGTATATTTTATAACTGACAACTAATGGAAACCCCAAATTCAGTAGCTCAAAAATTAAGAATATTGTGAAAAGGTTCAGTATTAAAGACACCTGGGGGGTTCACAAACAGTGTACTGCAGTTGGAGTCAGTGCTTCAAGAACCACTACGCACAGACGTATGTAAGACATGGGTTTCAGCTGTCTCATTCATTGTGTCAAGCCGCTCTTGAACAACAGACAGTGTCAGAAGTGTCTTGTCTGGCTAAAGACAAAAGGACTGGACTGCTGTAGAGTTGTCCAAAGTTGCGTTCTTTGAAATTTAGCATTTCCTTTTGAAATCAGGGTTTCAGAGTCTGGAGCAAGAGAGGGGAGGCACCAGTGTAAAGTTTCCACAGTTAGTGATTGTTTGGGGGGGCCATTTCATCTGCTGGTGTTGGTCCACTATGTTTTCTTAGGTCCAAGGTCAACACATCTGTATACCAGGATGTTTTCCAGCACTTCATGCTTCCTGCTGCTTTATGGAGGTGCAGATTTTATTTTCCAACAGGACCTGCACACAGTGCCAAAGCTACCTGGTTTAAAGACCATGGTATCCCTGTTTTTAATTGACCTGCAATCTCATCTACCTTAACCCCATAGAAAATCTATGAGGCTCTCACCTGACACCTGAGCAGTGCCACAGACTGATCGACTCCATGCCACGCCACATTGCTGCAGTAATTCAGGCATAAGCGGCCCCATTTAAATATCGAGTCCTGTACATGCTCATACTGTTCATGTTCATTCTTTTCAGTTGGCCAAGATTTCTAAAAATCCTTAAGTCTTAAGTGGTTATATGACCAGCACCTGTGTATATACAACATCATGGACTGTTTCGTTAAAAATTTGAGGCAGCAGTTTGCAGAAGGCACACAGATTGATGGGACGATCTGCCGTCTACATACTTTTGGTGTAATATTTGCTGAACATTAACACTGATGTCTACTAAACATTTAAGGAGAAACAGCCATTTAATGAACAAAGTGCATGCAGCCAGTATTAGTGATTTTAATTAAAATTAAATGCACCCTAATTATCTCATTAAACAGTTTAATGTTTTGAATTGCTTGCCAAAACAGGAGGTTAATAGGCCCCAGGCCTTGGTCAACATTTGTTAGCAAACACATGAAGCTTTAGTCATATCTAAAGCTCTAAAGACAGAACTTTGTTTCTGAATAAATTGTCTTTTTTTTAATTCTAGCAAAAACATTGTTTGCTTATGATAATTAAGCATGCTGGCACACACTCCAATTCTTAGGATTTTCCAAGAGGAATTTTTGATTAAATGTTAAGTGTGGTTGTCTGTGTGGCCCTGAGATGGACTGGCAACCTGTCCAGGGTGTACCCCCGCCTCTCACACTGTGTGCTGGGATATGCTTCAGCAGACCCACATGACCCCGGTTTAGGGATTAAGTGGGTAAGAAAATGAGTGAATGAAGTGTCAGCGTTGTTTTCTTGTCTTACTTTTTATTTTTTGATTATCAAAAAAATATTATTGATTAGTATTTTAAATACAGCTTTTTTTGATTTTTAATTTCCAAACATATTTTTATATATTCTTTTTACATATATTCTTTCTGGCATATTTTTAAACATGGGAGGGGGTAGCCTAGTACTTAAGGTGTTTGACTGCTAACCGGAAGCTCTGCAGTGATTCCCAGCACCACCAGTTTACCTCTGCTGGGCTCCTGAGACCCTTAACCTCTAATTGATCTGTTCCCTGTCCCTGACATAATCCCTGTCTCTGTTCATTATGAAAAAATCTGAAGTTTGTGTTTTAGAAATGTATTCCATGTTTACGTTTGCATGCATATTGATGCTCTTGTCCAGTGTGATATACAAAAGTGCTTTGAGTCAGATCATTGAACAATTCAATGTAAGCAGCATGGATAAATTTATCCTTTATGCTTTAAATACTATTTTTCTTCTCAGCCGAGAAGATTCAAGCTTAAAGCAGCAACAGGGAAGCAAGGTGATCCAAGGTACTCTTTATTCTCTATTTATAAGCCACTTGTCTGGTATTTCAAAATTCATGCTGTTGCTTAATGTGAGTATTGTTACATTGAACATTTAAAGTGATTGTTGTTGTGAATATGTGAATATAGCTTATTGTATAATAAGTGTCAGTAGGTAAAAAAGATGCTTTATATCTTCATGAAAATGTCCTCCAAATAAAGCAATTGTTAGATGTAAAATATAAAAATGTCTAGAGGTTTGAAATGTAAAATGCTTTGTTTATTTTTCACTGTGTGACAAGATAACTGAGACTAATGTTCTTTCATTTACAAACTTTAAGCCATGTGTTATTCTTACTTGTTGCAGTAATGACAGTGGGTATTTTGATCTCACAAGCTCTCAGCCATATGCCTGTGACAACAGCCAATATGTTGATTACAACTCCACACAGTCATATACATCTGACCACAGCCAGTACTATCAGCAATGCTCAAACTACTATTCAAGCTGGGGATATGATCAGAGTACGGCCCATGGTTCATATAACTGTTATAATCAGGTAGGCACTGTCCTTTTAAAATCACCTCAATACATTGACGCAAGTGTCAAAAAGTATTTGAGGTATATGCACTATCTATATATCAGCATGTAAATTATTTTTTCAACATTTTAAGGCATATGAAGACACAAATCAAGATGATGTGCTTGAAGGTAACTGCTCTAGTTGGTTGTGTCAAATGTACCCCAGTATTGCTTACTATATTAATGATATATATATATATTTTTTTTGCCTCCTTCAGACCCCAATCAAGGCTTGGATGTGGTAGAAGCAAACAGACAGTTTATGATGGACAGTGAGGAGCTCTATGATGCCCTTATAGACTGCCATTGGCCTGCTTATGAATTTCCTGACCCCCATGAATACAGCATTGAAGGCCCATCTGAATATCCAACTGAATACTCATAGAATGAGGAAGCAGACTGTAACCTCTCTTGTGAAGGAGATGTAATGTGATATTTTACAAAAAATGTGTAAAGATAAAAATGAAGCTGTTTTAGCCAACTTCACCAGTGCCCTTTACAGTGGGAATGAGTTTAAACAACAGCTGTCTGAAACATGTGGATAGAACATGGACTGTGCTTGAAAAGGTACATTCATCTGCAGATGCTATTCTCTTTTCTTTCATGTTATTTTCCTTTTTTTTTCCAGCAGAAAAGTTCACCATGTCTCACATTAGGTTTTTAATTTAGTTTATTTTGCAATAAATCATACCTTCTGGCAGTGAGAAATGGTTTGTTTGAGGTACAGAGTTTAGTTTGGCTAAAAAAAACAACAACAAATCCTTGGATTTTGGTTTAATTTTGTTATTATTGGCTGTGAATGTTAAAATATATTTCATTCTGAAATAACTTTGTTGGATCAGATAATCTTTAAATGTTTGCATTTTTCTATTAAACAGTACTAATGTTTTAGAAGATGATTGGACAGTCTCATACACTTACTGTGCACATTGATTATATTACTTGAGATCTCACTGTTCTGTTATCAAAATTCTTGATTTGTATAAAGAATAGATTTTAATCCTTTTGAAGTCTGTTCTTATTTTTGTTTTTCATGTTCATTTGCACTAAATCATTTATTGTTAGCTTTCCATTTTTCCAATTTAAGACTGAATTCATAGACATTAAAGAGTCACCGATTGGTTTATAAAGTTATTTGGAATACATTTAACCTTTGCATTAAATCAGCAACTCTCTACTAAGGGCCAAATTCTATATTATTTATAAATGCTGATGGCTGTTAAGTCATAAAAGAGCAACAATTTAATTGATTGCAAATCCTCCAGATGCTGTGGAATTATTAAGGAAATTATGTATTTCCTTCAATGCATCTAAGAAACCTGAACTTGTATTTCCATGCCTCTGTGTAAAAATTGAATTACATGAAGATAGGATTGAGTCGAAGAAATTCGAGTGGCACTGGTCAACCCACCCAACAGAACAACTTAGGGATGAAATAGAATGTCTTTTACCTAATATTAACACCTGAAGTCTCCCTTAATGTTGTGATTGAACTAGCAAATCTCAGCAGCCATATAGTATAGCACTAAGACCAATGTGAAAGATTTTTTTTACCTCCTGTGTGTCCATATTCATTCATTCATCTTCTTACCCGCTTATTCCCGAAATAAGGCAAATTCTGTAAATATAGATTTTCATTAGCAGTAAAGTTGAATCTGGGCCTTAGTTTCTTGTTTTGCCCTGGTATGTTTGAGCATACAGATTTCAAAACCTGGGGCCTCAGGTATCAAACTATGATTACACCAGTTTCATGGTCAGATTTACTAACAGTGAAATTAATGTGTAAATGTGCATTCCTCCCCACTATTTTTGTGTCTGAGGCATGCACAGTTTTTCTCATTTGTCCACTGGCACCTCTTACAGACAATAAAGTGAAGTTGCAAACTTTAAACTACAACGTATTCTACCACACGTCAACCAGATATATAAGGTTCCTGTGTGATGCAGTTGACCAGTCAATTATTAAAATGCAATTTGCAGCAACAGCTGGTTTTCCTAATGTAATCGGACCAAAAGACTGTACACACATTTATAAATACAGTGGTGGGAGGAAGTGTTGGCCCCCTTCCTGATTTCCAATCTTTTTGCATGTTTGTCACACTTTAATGTTTCAGATCATCAAACAAA
>JAOTRA010000035.1:8845637-8861964 GCA_026260255.1 Pseudolaguvia tuberculata
AACACAGTTTTTAAATGAAGGTTTTTATTATTAAGGGAAAACAAAATCCAAAACTACATGGCCCTGTGTGAGAAAGTTTTTGGCCCCTTAACCTAATAACTGGTTGGGCCACCTTTAGCAGCAACTACTGAATCAAGTGTTTGCAATAACTTGCAATGAGTGTTACAGCGCTGTGGATTTGTTTGATGATCTGAAACATTAAAGTGTGACAAACATGCAAAAAGATTGGAAATCAGGAAGGGGGGTAACACTTATTCACTTTATATATAAAGAAGAAGGATGGCCGTGCGTTGGTGTAGTGGATAGAACAGTTGCCTCACAACAGGAAGGGCCGGAGATGTTTCGGTGCGGAGTTTGCATGTTCTCCCCGTGCTTGCATGGGTTTCCTCCAAAAACATACAAATTAGGTCAATTGGTGATTCAAAAACATTACAGTTTTCACAAAATCTTACTGCAAGAATGTGAGTTTAGTGTGTGTGTGTGTGTGTGTATGGTTGTTTGTCTGTGTTTCCCTGCGAAGGACTAGCAAGCTGTCCAAGGTATACCCCTATTTCTCACCCTATGTGAGGCACCAGCAGACCCCTGTGACCGCGAATTAAGGAATAAGCAGATAATAATAAGAAAAATGAATGAATAAAGAGAAGAAAAGAAATTGCATACCTAAATGTCCATTCAATAAATGTGCAAATAATATGTGATGCACAAAGACACCTATTGTGGCAAGATGGGACAACCCATGGGTCATTTATGGTAGCTTTCATACAGTGTATATTTAAGTTAAGTCAATGGACACCACACAGTGTTTTACTTACCCTCTTATTATTAAAGAACAAATGATTATTTATATTTTAAGTCTAAAATTGTAGTCTTTATAACTATAAACCGTTAACAATAGCTATGTAGTTTGCACATTTCGCTTGTTATTAGTAGACTATAGTGTGTCAGAACATAAGGAGTAGACTGTACAAAATCTATTTGCCCACAGTAGTCATGTGAGTGTGGCTGAAAGTCATGGGACAAACACAACGCAGAAAGACTCTTAAACGTCAGCGCTATTAGTCTTCACACATTTACATAAGATGGAAGGATGAAAGGCACTTTTACTGTTTCATTCAGATGAAAAGCAATGGTAAGTGTAATGTCTTTAAGGTAATGTGTTATATGCCATAATGTAAATGTGTAACAAAGGAAACATGAAAATATGACAAGAATTAAAGTCTTCGTTGATTCTATAAAGATGTGTTCAGTTGTCTAATATGCACGCCAGAATATCATCACAGTTGACAGTTAAGATAATCCTTCATAAACTTCTGTTGCATCTGCTCCTCATTTTTTGGTGCACTGCCATAAAGAATGATTAAATAAGTACACAGGATGAATTATATGAAAGTGATAATAAGATAAAACCAAGCTGATTTTGAGTCGCATGGTTTTGATTCACAATTAGACATGAACACTACCCACTACTTCTGGGTATGTATGAAAAGGTGCTGTCAAATATGCCAAACTGTTTCCTGAACATGATGCCTAACATGGCAGCTCCAAATTCCCTACATTCAACCTGCAGATAATACAAATTCCTCTGTTGTTGTTTTATTTTTAAATAGTCAGCATCTAAAGTATTTCAGAGTTGTTTTTCACAGATGACTAAGATTTGCTTGGACGATTATTTTGCTGGTTGGGGGGGGGGGTATTATGAGAGCATAATAACTGACTGCTCAAGTAGTGCAAAAATGTTCAAGTTGAATACAAATAAAGGTCAGATCAAAACATAACAAATGAAGTATATCAGTCATGTACTTACAGCAGGAGGACTGCAATTCACTGATTTCCACCAAAACAAAAACAGATGCTATAAAGATTTCAGGGTATGCTGCAGCTTATTGCCAAGTTCATTCTCAGTGAACACATGCCATCCAACTTTTCCAATTTTTTCTGTCACTTGTGTATACCCAAAGGAAAATGTACAACTTCAAGGAGCATTCGCAGACAAACCCGATGTATTGTAAATAATTAAAAAGAAAAATACAAATACAGGCACTGCTAAGAATCAAAAAAACATTGCAGAAAAAACATATTATGAAGAGCTGTGGGAAGTGGTAGCCTAGTGGTTAAGGTGTTGGACTAATACCAGAAAGACCGGGATTTGAATCCCACCTCACCCAGGCAACCATTGTGGGCCCTTCAGCAAGGCCCTTAACCCACAATTGCTCAGTTGTAAAAAAGAGAACAAATGTAAGTTGCTCTGGAGCTCTGAAGCGTCTGCCAAAATGCCGAACTGTAAGAGCAATTGTAAAACCTGTGTAAATATTGCGTTCTTTGATTACATGCATAGTTTTGATTTCAGATCAGATAAGTTCAGACATAAGGAGATCAGCTCTGACCATATCTGAGAGGGGGACAATCAAGTTCCTTAGTCTATCAGTGTAACAGGTCAGTTACTCTTCTGGTTTAGAAACTAGTGAATCTTGTGTTTGTTAACTTGCGATAACGGAATGAATGACGTCACATATATTTAAGTCTGTGTGTGTCTGTGTCTGAAGAGTTGGTAGAATTTATTTAGTATTTTTATTAATGACATACCAGCATCAAGACTATTTTCTCACACAAGCACAAGGAGAACATGCAAACTCTGCACAGAAAAGCCCTTGCTAGGGAATAGAACCTGGGAAATTCTAGCTGTGAGTCGACAGTGCTAACCACTAAGCCACTGTGCTACCCCCAAGTTTCCAGAAATATATAGCAGAGACAAAGTGTGAGGTCAAAGTCAAAGAGGTTTTTGTCATTTCAATGATATATGGCACAGTGGTATACAGTGAAATGAAAACATTTTCTCTGGGACCTTGGTGCTACATAGAGACAACCAGTGCAGGACTGTATACACGTACAAGGGAAAGGGGAAAGGGATTCTTGTCACATACATGATTACAAAATATAGTGAAATGTTTTCTTCTCTTATCTTAGTAAGTTGGGGGTCAGAGTGCAGGGTCAGATATTGTACAGCTCCAATGGATAAGGAAGGGTTAAGGGTCTTGCTCAAGGACCCAACAGTGGCAGACTTGAGTCCAGGTCTTCCTTGTCTGCCGATCAACAACTCGGCACCTTAACCATTGAGCCACCACTGTGCAGGACATACAGAAACAACAACAACAACATAAAGACATAGATGCCAACTAATAGGCAAGCAATAAGGTATTTATTAAGAACCAGAATTGTGCAAAAACCCAAGGTAAATTACAGATATACATTAATTTGTTGTTTTGTGACTAGCAACCTGTGCAGACCAAGAAACAAAGTGAGTATTTCTTCATTATGGTTGCACAGCATGGTTTTTACAACCTTTTTATTAACAATTAAAATAACTAAATGATTAAAATGTGATTAAAATAACTTTAACATTGAGCCAATCTACGGACCAAGAAGGTCCTGGGTTCAAATCCCAGGCAGGAGATCTTTCTGAGCGGAGTTTGCATGTTCTCCCTGAAGTTGCATGAGTTTACTCCGGTTTCCTCCCACCGTCCAAACACATGTACATTAGGTTGATTGGTGAGTCAAAATTACCCATAGGAGTGAATGTGTGTGTGTATGAGTGTGTGTGAGAGGTTGTTCGTCTATGTGTGCCCTGTGATGTACTGACAAACTGTCCAGGTTGTACCCCTGTCTCTTGCCCTATGTGCGCTAGTATAGGCTCCAGCAGACCCCTGTGACCCCAATTTAAAGAAAATGAATGAATGAATGGTTGGTTGGATGGATGGGTGTGGTGGTGCAGTGGATGGCGTGGTCGCATCACAACAAGAAGATCCCGAGATCGATTCCCGGGCCGGCGATCTTTCTGTGTTTTGCATGCTCTCCCCGCGCTTGCATGGGTATCCCCACACAGTCCAAAAACATGCACATTAGGTCGATTGGTGATTCTAAATTGTCCATAGCAGTGAATATGATGTGTACTGGCGACCCATCCAGGGTGTACCCCCGCTCTATATGCGCTGGGATAGGCACCAGCAGACACCTTCTTCTTCTACTTCAGTCGGCTGCTCCCGTTAGGGGTTGCCACAGCGGATCGCTCTTCTCCACACTACCCTGTTCGCTACATCTGCCACTTTCACCCCAACTACCTGCATATCTTCCCTCACCACATCCATAAACCTTCCTCTTTTCCTCCTACCCAGGACCTCCATCCTCAGCATTCTCCTACCAATATACTGCATGTCCCTCCTCTGCACATGTCCAAACCATTTCAACCTAGCCTCCCTCACCTTGTCTCCAAATCATCCTACATGCGCCGTCCCTCTAATGAACCCATTTCTAATCCTGTTTATCCTCGTCACTCCCAATGAAAATCTCAACATCTTCAAAGCAAACACCGTGACCCCGAATTAGGAATAAACGGCTAAGAAGGTGAATGAATGAATGAATGAATGAATGTATTTGCACGGTTGGGAGTGTGTAACGAAATATCACGTGACGTGTAACACGTCAAGATGTTCTAGGTGCTTCACAAGGAAATGACTAGTGAACTTATATGGACATCAAGTTAAGAGCCACCTTACGTTATTGACTAAAGCACAATACATTCATTTATTTATTTATAGAGGAGTATATTTAAAGCATTAATATATTGAACATAATTAAAAGCAAAAAATACACTAATCAAAAAAGTAAAATCACGAAGTTTTTTTTATGTGGAAAAGTCTCTCTCTTCTTCCGGCTTATATCACACGGGTCAGAAGGGAGCGGCTTGACGCATGCGCTCTGCTGGGTCTCCACAGTAACATCGAGAAACGACAGTAGTATTCGACGTACCGTAAGGAAACCGTTTATCGTCGTATATTTTATTTTACTATTAACAACAAGAATGTGCAACTTACTGCGTTATTAGTTGTCAAAACAGTCCAACCATTTGCGCCAGCTGGTAATTAATCATATGTAAACATTAGCTTATCCGCCCTGTACCACAAGAGCAAAATACAGGGAAAGCGGATGTATCCGGTTAGCTTCTTTTAGCCAGTAATAAACATTAAAACGTTTCCATTGTATTCCATTTTTAACATCACTTTTAATAAATAAGTGACAGATCGCAGTTTTTAGTTGCTGGCAATCAATGTGACAGATCGCAGAATTTAGTTGCTGGCAATCAATCCAAACCGTTACTCTGAATGTTGCATACAACTAACAAAACGCGTTGTACCTTTGTTTCACTAAAAGTAGACTTTAAGTAGATAGTGGTCATGCTGGGGTGTGTAGATTATACATTTCTGAATTTATATATCCATACATTGAAAGCTTTATTAAGATCACCTGACCAGAGGTGACCTCACCCTATTATAATATAAGAACTGCAAGTCATCACACACCTTCTACAGTTTAACTTACTTCTGTCTGACTTCCACACACTGTATAACCTGCATTGTGTCTTGACCCAAATAAATTGAACCGAAATTGAGGTATTATATGTTAGATTAGATTAGATTCCACTTTATTGTCATTATTCAGAGTATAATACAAATACAGAGCCAGGGAAATGCAGTAAAACAAACGACAACAGAAAAATAATAATATTACTAATAATAATCTTGTATTACAGGGCTCTGTGTTCTGTTTCCACCATGTCGTCCGGAAAGATGGGGCTGTATCGCTCGCAGCCACAGGACTTCAGCAACCTTTTTCAAACATGCAGCTCAAATATACAGAAAATAACACACAACAGTAAGTATTATTGTTTTACCAAACATCTAGGGCTGTAGTTAATCATGTACTTCCCTGACATTCTCCAATTCGGTCCCTAATCATGAAAATGTGATTAAAAAATGTAATCATTACTAAGGAAAATAGTGTGAAGATTGTGTTAGTCATTTTTCCACAAAAAAAATCCTTTTCCTTTTACTACTTTTTCATTTAGCCGGCCAAATCAAATCCATGTTATTCCAGCTTGGGAGCAAACCGGACACTCCTGAACTTCAGGACAGACTGTGAGTTTTGTCTGTTATTGTTTTAGCAGGGTTTTCACTCTGTTTCAAAACCTTCACGAATATTTAATTGTTTCTCTTAAGCAGAATATGCTACACTTAACAACTTTATCATCTAATTGGCAAAATAGGTTGCTGAGGCTGCTTTAAGTTGTGATCTATCTTTTTATTCTCATTTTGTACAGTTGAAGAGTAAAATAATTACGATAGCATGTTAGTGGTTTAGTTGCGTACCATATTGCTGATGAAATAAAATGCACCCATCAACAGAACTTTTTGAGTTTGTAAAGGTTTTCTTGTAGCCTTTGTTATGAATTTGTGATTGTTTTCAGTCAGCAGATTCAGCATTACACAAATCAGTTAGCCAAAGAGACCAACAAGCACCTGAAAGACTTGGGCTCCTTACCTCTACCTCAGTCTCCTATAGAACAGGTAAACAGGCTCATTTCCTCACATAAAATCTGCTCTCAAGCAAAAACAGTAAACACATTTCCATTCTTCACACAGCGCCAACAGAGAATCCAGAAGGACCGGCTGATGAATGATTTCTCAGCAGCTCTCAACAATTTTCAGGGGGTACAGCGACGAGCAGCTGAGCGGGAGCGAGAGTCCATGGCCAAGGCTCGAGCAGGCCCACGCTTCCTGGTATGACAGAATACACAAACCACGCACTGCATTCTAAAGTTATGCTGTTTTAAGAAATTGCATAATTTATATCAGTTATTCAAAAATCTCATCCAGTGTTTGTCTTTCTGCCATTTTGTGGTAGGTAGAAGACAGCAACCAAGATGAGCAACTTGTAACATTTGAGAAGTGAGTGACCAAAGTGAGACATGTGGTCTTTTTAGTCTTTTTTGTCATCATCCAGATAATAAGAAGTATACTATTGTTAGGAAAAATGTATTTTTTCTCAAACCTGATTATCATATACACATTTGACCTTGCAGTAGTGAGATAAGGGTAACCGACCTTTGCTCTGATCCCACACACATATTTTGTATGTTTCTAAACTTGTAGAAATGAAGACTCCGGGCCGTTCCAGAGTCAGGTTGAAGAAGAGCCGATCACAGAAGATGACTTGGAGCTGATCAAAGAGAGGGAAACTAACATACGGCAACTGGAGGTGATAATTAGAGGCATATTGACATTTAAAGTGCAAAGATAAGACACATTTTTGTTGTCTTAAATATAAATATAGACTGAGACAAATACATCTATTCACTATAAAAAGTAATAAATGGAAATAGATAAATAATTTAAGATCCATCTTCATATGATCTATAACAAGTAATATAAAACAGGATTTAATAGTTTTCCATATTAGACTATTCGTCATATATTTTGTATGCATTTTCTTTTACTTTATTTACTTCAGTTTTGATTTTTTTAGGCCGGTACAGTTTAGTTACAAGTTATCTTTTTGTGCAGAGTTTGCATGTTCTGCACCTGCTTGGGTTTTCTCCTGGTACTCCGGTATCCTCCCAAAACATATTAATTGAATCAAACATTAGGTTGATTTGGTAATTCTAAAATGCCCATAGGAGTTGAGTGTCCGGTTGTTTGTATGTGTGGCCCTGTGCTTGACTGGCAACCTGTTCAGGGTGTACCCTTGCCTTCCCCCTTATGTGCGCTGGGATAGGCTCCAGCCCCAAATAAGCGGGTTTGAATGAATGATTGAATGAGTTTTCTTATTAGTTGTTTACTTCAGTGTAAACTTGTATCTAAAGGATACAAAGTATATATAACTGAGAAACAGTGCAGCACAAATAATTCTCAAGTCATCAGTATTAATACAATAATAATAGCACCTAAATACTTTAAATGTTTTGTTAAATGATGGCTAAGCTAGTTTATTTTAGTGAATTTTAGTTATAATGGTCTGAAAAAATCTGACTGTTGGTCATATTACAGGCAGATATCATGGACGTGAACCAAATTTTTAAAGATTTGGCTGTTATGATTCATGACCAAGGCGATATGATCGGTGAGTACACCTATCAGTCATGTATGACAAGCTGTTGTCCAATCAGTATTGTTATTCATGTCCATGATTATTTCACATGCAGATAGCATAGAGGCCAATGTTGAGAGTGCAGAGGTGCATGTGGAACGTGGAACTGAGCAGCTGCAGCGTGCCGCCTACTACCAGGTACTGCAAAGTAATTTAACTGTTAGCCGTGCGCTTGTTTATTGTAGTAATGTCCATTGTCAGTTTGGCTGCAATTTTTTCTTTGCTTTTTCCAGAGAAAATCACGCAAGAAGATGTGTATTTTGGCTTTGGTGTTGTCCTTAGTGGTGACTATCTTCGCCATTATTATTTGGCAAACAGTTAAGTAAGGTGAACGCACACATTTGAATTTTGGACACTTTATTATATCTAGTGAAGACTGGCTGCTGAGTGTTTGGTTTGTCTCTATAATTAAACAGCAATTGAACTGTTTTTATTATTTAAAATGTAAATGATTTAGTGATATCTTGCATGCCCAGTATTGCTTTTTACACCATTGTAGAAGAAGTTTAGTCTTGTACATTTTCAGAATCTTTGTTTCATTCAATTAAAATACATATTGACAAAAATAACAAGTTTATTGATGCATAAGCCATATTTTGTTACTACTTTATAATTTGAAATAGACCAATTTTTCACTTTTATTGTGAGGAACAAACAATGTCAGTTTTGCTTTTCATTTTCTTAAAAATATTATAGTATGAAAAAAGTAATCATATTAAATTTTAAACAACATTCAGATGGAAAGAGAAATGAGTTTTTAAATCTTGTTTTAAAGTTACTGTATAATATAATTTTTATTTTTTGCTGTAAATACGAATTGTGTTTGTCTTTAACACTATCACGATGTTAAAGACACTGACTGTCTGATATATATATATAAAAACCTACATGGCAAATACTACATTTCTGTTTTGTCCATTACAGGGGTAGAATAATTAACAGAAAAGATATTATAGGTCTATTTTGTTAATTGAATGGATGAGTCATGCCGAAAGTAGAAAATTGTGTATCTAACTTTTTCTTCAGCATGTATGCGGTTCTTTTCAATTTAAATCTAGAAAGATAAGAATCATCGGCATTGAAATCCGGTCCCGGATAAGCGGTTGGAAAATGTGAATGTGATGTGAAATCATTGGCAAGCTATATGTTAGGACAAAGACATTTATAGCTCAGATTTGGGATATCACAGCATAAACATTTGCTTTTCGATCACTAAAAACACAAAAAGAACATGCACAAATCTTCTGCAGCAGTCTGCTATGCTTCCTGTGACTGACGTCTTATCTAGCTTTTCTGGTTTGTCTAAGTTGTATTTTCAGATTCTTTAAAGCATGCTTGAATAATTTGTCATGCCTTTTCTTTTTTAAAATTTAATTTCATTTTTCTTAATTATGCACTTCTTGATCATATTAAGTTTCCTTATATTCGTGGAAAAAAAGAATATGTGAAGCATTAAGTAAAAGCTGACCGTCTGTTTCTTTGTCACACATGGTTTCATTTCAAATCCACAGTGGTGAGTTACAGAATCCACAAATTCTGTATCATTGTCTTGATGTTAATTGTTCTAATGAAGGAGTAGCATATGTTGTACAGGTGCAAACTAATATTCTCTTTTTGCTTCTGAAAGTAAATTTCAAATGTGGCTGAGTGTTTGTGTTTTTTATGTCAAATACATTTCAGCAACATGTATTTAATATTGGTGGTAAATCCAAATGTGTATATAATAATTGTTAATGGTTGCCATTCATATGATGAAGCTACTGTTGGGCGTTCTTTTAAATAGAATTAATATTATATTTCTGTTTGCTTGTGTGCAACCAATTTATCAGAGCTGAATAACTTGACTCTTCTACATTGATCTGATGTAACCTGGTTCAACCTGATCAATGTATATTTTGTGCATTTAATTTGTCTCAAAACCATCTGGTATGTAGCACACATTATTTTGATTATCAAGTGTTTCTCTTATGATTTAATACCGGTCATTTTAAGTAATCGATCATTACAGTAGGGTTAAAAATGTATAAAATTCTTTAACATTATTTATAATATATGTTTCCCCTCCCGGAATGAATAGTTTTTGGTTGTTGCTGTAAATCTTCTGTACCAAAATGATTATAATAACAATGACGTCCAAGCTTAGGTTATGATACACATAATGATGCCTTGCTCTTTACACCTGTCTTTCTGTATATATTAAATAAATAAGGTCCATCATGATATATGGTATTTTGGTGTGTTTTTTTTTTTTTTTTTTTGACACTTTAAATGACTGCTGTCTTTGATAATAGTTGTAAAGTCTTCAGATGAATAGTTGGTCATGGATAATTCACTAATGAATGCTGTTTGGAAGATGAAGAATACCCATACAGACATGGAAAAATGCTAAATATCTTACTCCAGAATCCTTCAAAACTCATGGTTCCTGTGGTGCACTCCACTTTTTTTGCTTTAAGGTAAGTGCCCAAGTCTGTGAGCAGTGACTTCTCTTTAATGGACATTGAAATTGAAGTGAAATTTGAGACAATCGTGGGTAAGCAATGTTTTGGTTTAACCACTAGGTGGCATGGATCATACAAAAAGGTGTCCATCCTCCCAGGCTTCCTACAGTTTATGCTGCACTGGGTTGCAGGGAACCTGGAGCCTTTCACAGGTGATAACCAAACTCCTCACACTATGTGCAATTTTTCGTAGACGGTAGAAAGGTCACTTCATAATCAAGCTATCTTGATTAATTTTTTTGTATTTACCATATAAAAATACTTGTATGTGTTAAAAAGACATGTTATCTAAGCAATTTAATCGTTGCATAGAAAATAAGCCTCCTGGAATTGATAGTCAGGGCTTGTGAGTTTGAAGAGATGCTTGATGTCCTGTGAAGTACATCTTGTTCCCTTTTCATGCGTCATTTACGGTATCTATCAGTCAGTCACCACCCCCTCTGCCCACAGCTCAAAGTAAGGAAACCTTATCTTATTAATGTTGAATCATTACTTAATAGACTACTGTTTGCATCAACATCCCATTACTCATCAAAATGATGCAAACAATAGGACTGAGATCCCAAAAAGACATAGCAATAAATATCATCTCAACCTTTAATAGATACATTTTGGTTTTCCCATGAGTATTTGTAAAATTTTCAAATGAAATTAAAAACTTTATAAATAATAAATGTTCTTTTATAAATACTATTATGTCTATTCATATGTTTATAGAGCCCAGCAGGCTACAATCCTTTAGAAGAAATTCCTATGCTGTCATATTTTTACATTTCCCTGATAGTGAAAGCCAGAAGCATGTCCTTGTGATTGTCTAAAATCCATCACGGCAAGAATATTTGCCTATATAAAAGGGTTTAAAGCTTTAAATTAGCCTTATTTCCAAGTCTCAAATCTATTTAAAAAGGTGTTACAGGTAAATGTATAAAGGTTTCAGTTGTCTCATTTCCGATTGAGTCTCACCTCCAATTAATTTCATTTCATATTAATTTAAAAACCACAGAAGTGTACTTTGTCTGTGATATTGAATATTTCTTGAGCTATATGAGAAAAACAATTATCTTTTTCTGCTTGCTTATTTCTCATTTTCCATAGTTCCAGAGTTCCACTCTGTCCTTTCATTTCCTTCATGGGAGAGACAGCTCGGAATCCCAAATTTAATGAATACTCTTACAGCTGATATGAAAGGAAATTAAGTGCGTGCGTGCATGCGTGAGAGAGAGAAAGAGAAAGAGAAAAAGTCAATGAGACTTTTAAGAAACAAACAGGGTTGTGGTATGTTAGTGGTTAAGACGGTGAATTAGTAAGTTTTGTGGTAGCTAACAGGCAGCTACCATATTTTTAATGTTTATTTAAATATATATTTATTAGGTTATTTACCAACCTACACACACACACACACACACACACACACACACACACACACACACACACACAACTCAATGTTTAAGCAGACAGTTGGTCTTGAGTTCTATATATAGGGGTGTTGGGTGTCTGATATCCAGCATAAATTTAGTGCCAAAAGGCAGCCTACACTACAAGCTTAGATAAAAACATCCACATTGACAAGCCAAGTCTACTGGAAACCATATCTATGCACATTTACTTTATTGTTATAGTTTTAATTATTGAGGTTCATCAGATTTGCTAGTGGCTATGTTATTTTAATATTAGTCCTCTTAAATGTCATACATTAAAAACCTGATCTTATTTCTATGAGATGTAGGTTATGTTTTTGGACCTAAAGCAAATGTCTGCCCCAAATCTCTCATTCAGGTGAGCTCAACTGAGACTTCACCAAAGTCACCTTCCTTTGGCAGGTAACCTACAAGGAACCAGGGAATTTATTTTAGTCTAAAATGGGATTTCTTTGACACTGATTTATTTCCCCAACAGTTCTGTGCAAATGTTACTGGCACACACACACACACACACACACACACACACACACACACACACACACCGAGATTCATGCCTCATTCATGCCTAATGGAAATCTTGAGAGAAAGGAGGCAAGCTGCCATGTGATCTCTAACGTCGAAATTGAACGAAACACGATCTGTTTAACTTTCTTACCTCAAAGCTGAATCGGTTGTTCGGTGATTGTAGTCTTTTACATTACATAGATCCTTGCAAATCGGCAGGACGTCGTTTATTTCATTCTAATGTTGATTCTTCTCTTGGCGCTGTCAGCAGATCTAAGGCATTGCTCTAACGTTTCCCGGTGGTTATTTTTGGGAACGGATTGCTGTGCTCTCCGCTCCGCTTACGCTAATTTACTTCATAAGGAACCCAAATAACGTTCCTCACGAGAACTTCGTGATGTCGGATATTTTGATCAGTCTAATCTAGTAAGAAATAATAGTGATTGAATCATCCGCTACACAGGATCTGATTTACGGTGCTGTTTTTGCGACTACACCAACTGGATTATGGAACCTGAGGTCCTTTTGGAGCAGGAGAACTTTACTTCAAGCGAGTTGATAGTAGAACATCCGTTGTGCATAGAATGGGAAAGAAGCGCAGAAGGACCTGTTTTTCATCTTGCTAATATCCTCTTGTTTTTGGGCTTTATGGGCAGTAGTGGATTTTACGGTTTAATCTACATGTTTAGTTTTATGTCGCTGGGTTTTTTGTGTTACTCGGTTTGGGCATGGTCCAGTTCCTGCACCACGGACTCATTTTCGTGGGCTTTTGTTCTTTTTATTATATCTGTCGCTCAAGTGGTGCATGTCACCTACCGCCTGCGGAGTGTAACTTTTGATAAGGATTTCCACGATCTCTATGGGTGCATGTTTAAAAAGTTGGGGGTGTCTCTTACTAACTTCGGAAAGATCGTCTATTGTTGTGAGCAGGAAATCCATACGATTGATAAAGACCACTACTTTGCAATCGAAGGGAAAACTCCTATCGATAAACTGTCTATTCTTCTCTCTGGAAGGTAAATATAAGCGTCCATAATCAAAAAGACTGACGATTTAGTGTTCCTGCTGTGCACCATAAAATACCTATTCATTTGAAATGTATTCAAGAATGCATACGTCTTTATTTCATTCAATTAGTGGGAGACACAACAGGTGCACTCTTATTTTTCAGAGTGTCATTCCAAAGCCTATTTAACTTAATAGCATATTTATTTAATGGCATTCATGATGCACTCCTGCTCCCTACAGATGCGTTTAGATACAGAATTCACTTAGGAATTTGTTTGTCCCAATAGAATCCGTGTCACAGTGAATGGAGAATTTCTACATTACATCCACCCTTTCCAATTCCTGGACTCGCCTGAGTGGGATTCACTGAGACCATCCGAGGAGGGAGTTTTCCAGGTTTGCAGTGCAAAATAAATGTAATATTATTGCAGCGAATTCCCTTCCTATCACATCTTGCTTTATTGTTCTTTTGTCTTTTAGGTTACTTTAAAAGCAGACGATCGCTGCACATATGTCGCCTGGAGACGCAAGAAATTATATCTGCTGTTTGCCAAACACCGCTATATCGCCAAGATATTCGCACTAGTGGTGCGCAATGACATCGCCGATAAGCTTTACACTCTTAACGACAGAGCGCTGGACGCACACGGTTTTCGCTACGATCTGCGTTTGCCCAGCTTCTGCCACACGCCGCAGGAACAGTTAGAAAAACCACATAACAGTTAAAACAAGAGGTCATAGGAAGATATCAGCCGAAAGGCAGCGAGAATCGTGTACGAAAAAGCTCCTACATCACTTTCCCATTTCCCTTATGAAACGTATCATTTTATTTTTTATATCAAACTAAACAGTTGAGGATTAAGGGCTTTGGTCAAGGACCCAGCAGCTGGGAATTGAACCCACGATCTTCCGATTCAACAGTCCAACAGCTTAATCTCTACTGCACTACCACTTCCTCCACTTCTACTCACCTTTTGCACATAGAACCGTTAGTTCACAAATGTTCATTACATTATATAGGAGCCTTAGTGCGTGTATTAGTGGGCAGGGGCGCCGTATAGTACTGTTACTGTTACTACCAAAACATAATGTCTGGGGATGGGCCTATATAATCGACCTAACTATTCCCCCCCCTCCCCCCAGTAGCGGCGCCACTGTTAGTGGGTAACTCGAGAATAAAAGTGGGATGAGCTCGAAAGTCGGTAGTCTTAAAGCTAATTCTGTAAACTGAATATCTAAATAAACGACATTTTATTATTATATTTTTGATCCCCGTCTATTAATTACTCTTAGACAGAAAACGTTTATTATTTTCGTTTTATTTAGTCGCTGACCGTGGTGCTGATTTTCATTTATCGCACTTTTACACACTTTAAATTATTCTTTAAAACATTTTGAAAGTTCTTTAGTAAGTCGTTTGTATAAGTTATTTGTTTCTCCCAATGAGCTTATGGATTGGGATCACTTTTATTATAGTAATCTACACTTGAGCGGTCAGTTTTTTCTTGGAAAAAATAAACACTCCGAGCAAACGTTTGTGGACACCAGCCTGTTACACCTTTAAATTGTTGCCACAATGATGAAAACACTTCATTATAAGTATTCACCAAATGGCTGATCACCAAATGAAAGTCGTCTAGTGTAACATAATCATGAGACCCCCTCCCTCAACTCAATCTCAAAAAGCCGACATAAAGTCAATGGTTTTCTGATGAGCGCCATCTAGCGGTTTTGCTGTTTTAGTGTCAGTGCTCGTGCACGAGGCGCGGCGCGGCGCTGGTCTAAAGTGTGTAAGATTCTTGCCCATTTTAGTCGATGACTGTCAGAAGGCTGGAATGCGCGACACCCACTGTGCAGCAGCCCCCGCTCTCCTGCACTTATACACACACTTGTCTCACACTCTCAGCTTTTCCATTTCTCGCAACGAGCTGTAACTTCAACCACAAGCGAATTATTTGGAGTATTTTCCAACCAAGTGCCACTACGGTAGGTGTTGAAAATCTTGCTCTTGCATTTTGTCCTTTTTTATTGTACTTTGGAGAAAGAAAACTGTTGATAGGACGGCGCGTGGTGGCGGAGTGGATGGTACGGTCGCCTCACAACAAGAAGGTCTCGGAATCTTTCTGTGCGGAGTTTGCATGTACTCGGATTTTCCTCCGGGTACTCCGGTTTCCTCCCACCATCCAAAAACCTGTACATTAGGTCTAGTGAATGGAGTGAATGAGTGGTTGTGTGTCTATGTGTGGTCCTGCAATGGACTGGTGATCTGTCCAGGGTGTACCCTTGCCCTATGTGCGCTGGGATAGGCACCAGGAGATCTCAGTGACCCCGAATTAGGGAGTAAGAAGATTAATGAATGAATGAATGAATGAATGAATGAATGATATTCGAATGTTAAATGTGATTTTATGTCACAAATATTTTTAAATGTGCGGGATGCAGGGCAACTGGTTCATTTATACTGGTTATAAGTATTCGAGAGCAATGTAGTATGTAATATGCATTTTATTCTGAAATAAATGTTCAGTGCTATCTTAAAACTGCATATTTTTCTTGTCTGAAAATCTCTTTGTAGCTTATTGCCCCAGAATGTCGGCCATACCAGATCTAAGCATAACTATAACACCGTTGGACTCAATTAAAACACCAATTTATGGTGCATCAGAATTGCCAGAAAATGTCACAACTTGTCAGGAATGGGAGAAAGCTCATCACTTACTCTTCCATTTGGGCAACCTGAGTTTAGTTATCGGACTGCTCATTCCCACCACTGCGGGCCTGCACATGATCCTCCTCAGACTTCTACTGATGACAGGTTGGCTTGAGCGCACTCTGCAGGACATCTCACACACACACACACACACACACACACACACACACACACACACACACACACACACACACACACACACACAC
>JAOTRA010000035.1:8862064-8876769 GCA_026260255.1 Pseudolaguvia tuberculata
ACACACACACACACACACACACACACACACACACACACACACACACACACACACACACACACTCTCTCTCTCTCTCTTTTTTAAAGACATTTAATCTTTTTGCAGGATGTTGCTTTTTTATAACCTGGACTGTGCTGTACAGATGTACACTAGATGTGCTGGTTTGGAATGTGGTCTTTCTGACGGTTAACTTCATGCATTTTTTTTACTTGCTGTACAAACGCAGACCTGTAAGTACTGACTGTTGATGTGTATTCTCATTTTCAGCTGTTCATGTACTATGCAAAGTTGTAAACTTCAAAATAAATACATAAAAAAGGCTTTTATTATACTGGTGTATAAAAGTGAAATCTTGCTGGATTTGCACTAAATTTATCTGCTGGTATCACTAGCCTATTTGAGAGATAGGAGCCTGACTCTTATTGTTTGACTATAATCTCTACAGTTATCACATTCAGTATGGTGAAAGACAAAGAGACATGTTTATATCTTTTACATATAACAAGAAACATGATGATCATTTTAAGGTTGTATCTCCTTTTTTATATTAATGCTGCTGTCTTTCAAAATTCATGTCTGGTTTACTTTTTAATGTTTACTCAAAGTTCCTCGTGGATATAGAACTTTTTTCCTGATGGAAGATTCCATTATTGTTTCTGTTTTGTTAGTTATTTAGATCTATGTCCACTTTTCATCAAATCTGCATTGTGACAATTTACATGTGCTGGTCATATTATTAGAAAATCATCAAAAAGTAGATTTACTTGACTAATTCCATTCAAGAAGTGAAACTTCTATAATGTATACATTTATTTCACACAGACTGATATATTTCAAGTGTTTATTGCTTTTCATTTTGATGATTATAACTAATGAAAACCCCAAATTTAGTATCTCAGAAAATTAGAATATTGTGAAAAGGTTCAGTATTGAAGACACCCGGTGCAACAAACACATCATCTAATTAACTCAAAACACCTGCAAAAGCCTTTAAAGGGTCTGTCAGTCTAGTTCTGTAGGCTACATAATCATGGGGAAGACTGCTGATTTGACAGTTGTCCAAAAGACAACAATTGACACCTTGCACGAGGAGGGCAAGAGACAAAAGACCATTCCAAAAGAGGCAGGCTGTTCACAGAAGTATGTCTAAGCACTTTAATAGGGAAGGTATAAAAAAAAGTGTACAAGCAATAGAGATAACCGCACCCTGGAGAGATTTGTAAGACGAAACCCGCTGTGTTTTTGAGATCAGAGGTTAACGCAGCTGTAGACCAGGACGTGTTAGAGCTCTGCTGCTGACCAAATATGAACATGCAGATTTCAGAAATTCGTCTGACTTTAACCGCAAACATTTTCTTTTCTGTATTTTATTGTGTATATTGTATTGTGAATGAGGGAGATTCAATATACTAGGCCCAACAATGCAGAAGAGCCAAAGGCCACTATCAGCACAACCTATCCTCTCATAACACCCGAGCAGTGCCACAGACTTATTGACTCCATGCTACGCCAAATTGCTGCAGTAATTCAGACAAAAGGATACCTAACTAAGTATCGCATGTTCTACATGCTCATACTTTTCCTGTTCATACTTTTGTTTTGACCAAAATCCTTTCTTTGTATTGGTCTTAAGTAACATTTTAATTTTCTGCCAGAATTTGGGGTTTTCATTAGTTGTCAGTTATAATCATCAAAATTAAAAGAAATAAATACTTGAAATATATCAGTCTGTGTGGAATGAATGTTTACATTATACATGGTTTACTTCTTGAATGGAATTAGTGAAATACATCATCTTTTTGCAGATATTCCTTTTATATGATCAGCATCTGTATATTGTTAAACAAATGAATTTGAGTTATTGAATCATGTTAAGCAAAAGGCATTGTTTCTTTCTAGAAAAGAAGAGTCTGATATCAATGTCCCTTAAAATAAAGCTTCAAACATTTTATAAAACTAGGTCATGCCATTGAGATGTTACACAGTTCTCATACTGTGTCTGTCACACCTCATTGCTCTCGCCTATTAAGTTGTGTGAGGAAAAAGGTTAGCAAATTGGATTCTCTTTAAGCTGGTAATATCAGACTGTTTTGTTAAAGTTAGTGTGATTGTTTTCTTTTTATTGCTAGATTAAGATTGACCGGGAGCTGAGTTCAGTGTATAAGAGGATGTTTGAACCGCTGCATGTACGGGAAGCTTTATTCCAGAGGCTCACTGGTCAGTTCTGCACTATTCAAACTCTTAAAAAAGGCCAAGTGTATGCTGCTGAATACAAGACTTCAGTGGATGAGCGCCTCAGCATTCTTCTTAAGGGAAAGTATGTACCTTTTTATGCACAGAAGTGTAGATAATTGATTTGATCCTGTTATTTTGCAGTCAGCTACAGTAATGGAAATGAAACGGAGTGCTGGGTGGTAGCACACTGAAAAGAAAGATTTGTTTGATCAGTCTTATCACTCTTAGCCACTTTTTTTAAATAAAAAAAAGTTTGTATGTGGTGGCGTTGGACAAACGAATATGTATAAGCAGTAGGTCCATGTAATTTGAACATGAATTTAAAGTTAGCGAATAAATAATTACAAAAATATGTTATATCATCTGAGCTGACCATTGTCTTGTGGTTTCTTTGGGGTTCCTCTAGTGGGTAACCATATTACAACCTTGTTCTCTGAATCTGATTGAATTTAAATGAATTCAATCTGAATTATTTAAAATATGAAAACTGATCATTCACAGATCTATGATTTATTAATTAAATTCTATAACATTTGACTTTAACATGAAACATGATCACCATTGGACGATTTTATTGTATGTTTTTAACACCAGCTACACCGTTAATAACAATGATCAAAATAAATAACCAACACATTTAAGATGTCAGAACCTGCAAACCTGTACTTGTCTTACAGAATGAAGGTGTCCTATCGAGGTCATTTCCTTCACAACATTTACTCCAATGCCTTCATTGACTCCCCTGAGTTCAGATCCACACAGATAAACAAAGGCGAAAAATTCCAGGTAATGCACTGTCTACACTGATATTAAGTATGATTTAAATCATTTCTTCATGAGGGGGTCTAGGAAACTGATCCTTCTTGTGCTGCGTCACTCAATTCAGAATGATGGAGAGAGAGTGATCAGTATATTTATTGACAGGTGACCATCACAGCCGAGGAAAACTGTAAATATCTTTGCTGGTCTCGAGAGAGGCTGACTTATTATTTGGAGTCTGACACATTTTTAAATGAGGTGTTCAAGTACCTTATTGGCAAGGACATTACTAATAAGCTGTACTCCCTGAACGACCCCACTCTCAGTGACAAGGTAAAATGAACATACTGACTTTGTGGACGTGCTCAGCAAGGATGCACTGCCTGATAATGGTTATTTTCACAATGTTATCGTGTCTCAGGCCGTAAAAAAGATGGAAAGGCAGCCAAGTTTGTGCTCCCAGCTCTCCATGATGCAAATGAGAAACAGCATGGCCAGCACCAGTGACACAGATGATGTGCTTAATCAAATTCTGAGAGGCGGATCAGGTGGTACATCTATTCGTAAGTCTTACCCTGCTAACATCACCTGCTTATCTTTGGCCCAACCATTACCGTTCTACAGCCTTAATCAATAATCAGCATGTGTACATGGTTCCTTAATAATACAATTAATATCATATATAATATAATACAAAGTTTCTACCCAAGTTTCTTTTTACACAATTTCCTTGTTTCATTTCCATCTGTAGTTGTATAACCTAATAGTTTCAAGGTCCAGAATGATCCCTCACATCACCCGAATGCCTGGTGCTTTTCATCCTTCCATAAAGGCTCACACTGTTGTTAGTGTATCTCTGATCTTATTTCCTTCCTGTCCTTCCTTTAGCTCTCACCTCAGATCGCACCTGATGGGGCTGTAAGACTTTTTATTTTCTCTCACAATCTTTTGATTCCCTCTTTCCCTCGTTGCAATGTAAATAAATCACTTCATGCAAATTTCTAACTGCCTCCCAATGTACTGAATGTGTTTTAGTTAGCTGTCATTAATCTCACATTATTACATTTATCAGCATCACAACCTCTAGAACCCAGCCTATTCACTATAACACTCAGCTTTATAAACAGTTCACTATTTCTGCATTAGTGAATGCATTTCAAATTGCATTGTATTCATTAACGTTATATTAAATTAAGGTATCCATTTGACTCCTCTAATTACAAATACACACTACGGTCAAATGAGCACCTTACCAGTACATCCACTTTCTCCAATTGTTGTCCCAAGCAAAACTAAGGGATCTAAACACTGTTACAACATCACAAAGCTCCTGAACTCTATAAAGGTATTCTGTACTTTTTTATTATAGGATTAAATGTAAGAACTATACATAGAATATGCTATTCAAATAACACACAAGGTTGTGTTGGTGAAGTGACTACACGTTTGCCAATATGGTGTATTTGCTTAAATATTGCTTACATTTTGCAGTGATTATATATAATGTATTTTTATTACAAGTACAGGAGTTGTAAATAAGCTGTTAGTATTAAATCTATCAGCTAAGTGGTAAGAGCCTTTAGAGGAGTCGTAATAAATGCATTTGAGCAGAAGATGTGAGTTGTGTCCTCAGTGTTTATAAAACATCCTAAAAGAGCCTAGAAATAAAATCTTTAAAAAAAATAAAATAAATATGATGCAATTTGTCCAGGTAAAACACCTTTAACACCTTCTACTCTATGTGCAAACTATATATCACTACCCCACAGAGGTCCACTTGCATATAAAAATGGAAATTGACTAGGTTAAATACACTATATTGCCAAAAGTTTGTGGTCACCTCAGCATGACAAGCTCCACTTTTCTAATGAAACTTTCCAGTCCAATGTGAAGCTGGAATGTGAGATATCACTTCATTCAGCTCTAACAGTATTAGTGAGATCAGACACTAATATCAGGGAAGCAGGCCTGGGATGGGTCAGTCAGCGTTCCAGTTCATCCCAAAAGTGTTGAATGGTGGTAAGATCAAGACTTTGTGCTTTTTACTCTAATAATAACAACCCAGCATGTGATAATGGAGGTCAGGGGTTTTGTGCTCAGGGTCATTGTCATGCTAAAAGAGTGCTGGAGTCTCTTAGTTCCAGTGAAGAAATAATGTAATGCTGCAACAAACAAAAACATTCTAGATAACTGTGTGCTTCCATATTTGTACCAACAATTAGGAGAAGAACCACATATGGATCTAAAGGTCAGGTGACCACAAACTTGGTAATATGGTCCATGTTCGTGTTTAAATTCTTAAAAAAAATCTAAACATTGCCAATGTGTCTTTTGTTTTCAGAAAATAATCCACACAGGAAAGTTTCCACAGCTATGAAACCAATTGAAGAAGCTATGGAAGATGATGTGTTTGAAGGTGACTCAGCTAATGACTCCCAAAACAGCCCAGAGCAGGTGTAGAATGAATTCTGAACCTATTTCTGGTGTGTGAAGACTGAACGCTTGAGTCTACAATTGTACATGCTCTCCATAGATCTAAAGAATAAACTATTTAGCAAATGTACACACAATATTAGCCTTTTTCACCTGTTTGTTAAATAAAAAAAATACACATTAATCAGCATGTATCTCCTGAATGGTGGAACAAAAGTAAACTATCACATTTTTTTTTTTGATTGTGGTGCCAATGAGATTTATCTCCTGTTGTATCATTTCAACTGTTAATTTTGCATCATGACATTTCGGAACTGCTGGTTACTTTTACATGGATTTTTTTTTTTTTAAATAAGTGTAATAGCACAATAATTGTATGTCCTTTTCTGTGATCAAAAACACAACTGATGTAGGTTGATAGATAGGTATAGAAGTGAGTGTGTGTGCGCTAGTTTGTCTGTTTGGCCCTGTAAAGGACTGGCAACCTGTCCAGGGTGTACCCCTGCCTCTCGCCCTATGTGCACTGGGCTAGACTTTAGCAGAACCCCTGTGACCCAGAATTAATGAATATAAGCGGGTTAGAAGATGAATGAAATAAAGAATGAACTGGAACATACCATAATTTTCCAGACTATAAGGTGCTATATCAATGAACTGGTATATTTTCATACACAAGGCGCTCTGGATTAAAAGAGGTGGAGGGGATTTTATTTAAAGTATGCGCCTCAGAAGAACCACTGATCGAGATGCAAAGCATACGGACTGATTTGAACTCTTGGTTCAAATCTCCAAAAAAAGATTCTTTGGAATATTCTGGAACATTTAAGTAAGTGTTATTTCTGCAACTTAAAATATGTGAAAGCCGTATAGGACTGCATTGTGAGGATTCAAAGCTTTGCTGCGAGTTCACACATTTACATCATTTTGATTATAAATAAACAGTAAAGTTCACAGGACTCTTCTTAAACATTTAGTGCTTTTGCATTTAAATCACAAAGTCAAACTGTTCATAAGCAGAACACACAAGTTTATTTTTTTGGGTTTAAAAAAATAAATATTAAAAAGCACAACGTTTTTCAATTTTTCCATTCATTTAATAATTTGAACAAAACCATTTTAACCAAACAGAAATAGAACATCAGTAGGCAAATTTAGAAAAGAAATGGTGTCAGTTAGTATGGGATTAGAACAGGTTCATCTTACACAGCTGTAGAAACAGCTTAAAACATCATTGAACAAAGACAGGCGGTACATTTAGAATGCATTCTATCTGCTTTAGCAGAGTAAAAACCCCCAATAAAATTTCAATTAAGCACACATGCCACCGTGTGTGTAGAACAGCAGAAGCATTATGTAGTAAATCACATTTAATGCCACTTACAAATTGTCAAAGACCAAAAGCCTTTTTTTGTGCGGTAATATGACTTTTATAAACAAAAACACTTGAGGTAGGAATTACTGTAAACTGAAAAAACCTTACTAACACTACAATCAAAGGATTTTCTCCATAACCACAAGGAGGCGCTAAACTTCCCCAAATCAGCAGGTACTAGCCTGTTTTTGCAGAAATGGAAATATACATTGCAGCCTGAACATGGAACTTCCATCAATTCCAGCAAGTCACTGGTACATTTATTCAACAGTTTGTACTTTAGGAATGAAATTGGAACATAGAAAAGTCACAAATAGATTTTTTAGCAACAGTCCGGATTCATATTAACAGTAATACACAGACAGGAAGCCTATGTATGAATAAAAGAGCTGTAAATTATAGTCATAAGTTAAATATTTGGTAAACAAGTCCCTGAGAGGAAGATTCTTAGTGAGAAGTACATTGTTAAGTACTGAATAATATTTGGGTCAGGATAAATAAAGGATATACTTTAACTTCTGTTAACTACATACACCATTTAATAAATATCTAAGGTTAAGGTTTCTTCACATAGACAACCAGGAAATGGAACTGCACTAGTGCATCCTCTCCAAGTTGTTGCCACAAAGTTGTACCCACTCAATTGAGTATAATGTCTCGAAACTGTTAAAGATTTACTTTCATTAAAACTAGAAGACCAAAACACTGACCCAGGATGACAAGGCCCCTACGCACAAAGCTCCTGAACTACATAAAACTCCATTGTCGGCGTGGTTAGTGCATTTCTATTAGCTTGAGTTTACTACAAAAGGTACAAGGGAGACTTTAAAGGATCTTCAAAATACACATAGATGTGATGGACATGGATTGCCCAAATAGTGTATCTAAATTATACCTTTTTTTGGGTTATTTATCATTTATACAAAAAATATTAACTTTTATTAGTTACTCACATATAGATCAGCTTCAAAAATAATTGAAATAAATACTTTATTAATACTTTCACTTCTTATGAATGTTTAAGGGTCGCTATTAATTCCTTCAATTCTTTGTCATTCGGCTGCTCCCGTTAGGGGTCGCCACAGCAGATCCGTGATCCGCACATTCGACTTGGCGGGGTTTTACGCTGGATGCCCTTCCTAACGCAACCCTCCCATTACGCAATTATATAATTAAATGGAGATAAGTTGCATTTAAAAATGTTGTGACTGGGAGCAGGAATAATTTAAACAAACAAAAAAGTGTCATCCTAGTAACTTCCACCTACGTAAATGTTTGGTGGTATCTATGAATCATTAGTTAGAAACTAATTTGTTAACTACTTCCCTCTAAAAGGTTAACACTGCAGTCCATGTTTCAGTGTATTCCAATTGTCTCAGTAGGGATGAGAACGAAATACTTCAGTTATTCCATATCTAATTAAGCTGACCGTGTCTTTGTGCACGAGCCACTGTCATGTTTGGCCAGTGTTTAGTTCTCCTAGTTCCAGTGAATAGAAATTGTAACATTGCAGCAAACAGCCAATCTGTACTGTAGATTTAAAAGTGAGTCATTCATTTGTCTTCTAACCTGCTTATTTCCCAATTCCATGTCAAGGGGGTCTGCTGGAGCCTATCCCAGCGCACATAGGGTGAAAAGCAGGGTTACAGTCTGAACTGGTCACCAGTCCATTGCAGGGAGACACACACACACACGTGCGCGCACGCACGCACGCACACATCAGAATCACCAATCCTCAAACTCACATAGCGAGTTTGCCTTTGCCCGGTAATCGAACCTGAGACCTTTCTGTGAGGCTAACCACTACACTGTCCACTATTAGGGGAGTATCTTTTGACAAGGTTTATAAAAATACCCATACCAGGTTTATATGTTAAATATACACTGTGCTTATTCCTGTTTGCTTCGCTGTAGAATTAGCTACCCTTATTATATCCTTCATGTCTGACTATTACATATTACACTCTCGTTTCAGCTAATATAGATTCGTTTTTATGTTTACCGAAAAACCTGCAATTTAATATTTTTTTCAGGCTTAAATGGTCTCAAAACTTTTTGTAATCCAAAAGGTATGCTGTTAAGAAAAAAATATTTTGTAAAGCGATGGAAATGGAACTTGAGCATACTAATACAGGAAACATTTTTAAACTCAAACACTCCTAGACTCTCTCTTAGACTTAGGATTGTCACAGAAGTCAAGAATCCCTGCAGCTGTTTGAAATTATTGGTACCGAATTTCAGTTAAATACCATGGATAAGAACTAATGGCAAACAATAGAATTAGTCAAATGCACTCGGGTGAGATATTAGGTATATTGTGCATATGAGGTATCAGTCTCTTAGAAGCACAGGAAAATCATTAGTGCTCATTCACAGTGTCGCTGATCATGAAGAAAGCAGCACACATTACCTTTATTCAAGTTAAAGAGATCCAGAGAGCCAGTGGAATTCTCATGTTGAGCAACTGGAAATAACCTAGGCAGTCTGAGAGAAAAAGCCCATTATTTTCTCCTCTTTTTCCTTTGTGATGAGGCAGCTTTCAGTGTGGGCTCCTTGGGAGAGCTGGAGGCTTTATTAAGGGTGGAGCTGTCCTGAGATGCGTACAAGGCTCGTTGAGGGCTTTGCATTTGGACAGAGCTTGAGCTGGTTGGCTCCAAGCTGTATCTTCCCTGAGCGGCTGAGGGCGATTTATGAGGACAGTATGCCACCATGTGGGAGGCACTCTGGCAGTAGTGGCACTTTTTGGGTTGAGGAGGGAGGCCACACTCTTTGGCATGATGGTCCTGACCACCACAGTTATAACAGCTGCTAGAAAAGAAAATCTGAATTAGCAATTGGCTATAAACAGGTACTTAATGAATAAATACATTTATAAAGACATGTCAAATTGATAACAATTCAAAAGCACAATGTGTGCTACAATATTAAGCAAAATAACTTTTCCATTCATCTTCAGTTAGCTCTTTAACTTCAGAGATAATCAGGAGAAACGTTTGTACAATAAACACCCAATAGCTTTTATTATTGTGTGCTATATTTCACTAATCTTCACGGTTTAAGCTTTGCTACTGTATTCATAAGAAGTATGACGTTCTTCGTGAAGCTTTATTTAAAGCTAAATGTTCTTACTGGATTCGCCTTTTTTAAACACAAAAGTAACTTTCATGGTTCGGCATGCAGCATGTAGGGGTCCTGCATGGTGAATTACTCTCTTTTCAGCTAGAACCACGTTCACAAAATGTTTAAGCAAGTATATTTGCTCCGTTACTGTCCATGAACGAGTCAGCAAAGACTGTTCTGAACATTAATACACAATGTATGTATTATATGTAAGCATGTATTAGAAATCAAGTTGTTACCTTTAATTATCCTTGTATTTTAGTATTACATGCATGTCTTTATGTTTTAAATTTATAGATACGGCTGAATTCTGCAAACACCTATATGGGATTAAGTCTTATTCTTTTCTTTTAGTATTAGTGTTAAAAAGGTGTACAGATAGGCAAAATAAATACTTCTTTACAATACACAATTACAAGACAGTTAAAACCTTTAGTGTGTGACATAATATATAAAAAATTAATTGTAAAATAAGATGATATGTGAGGCTACAAGGCTTTACTGAAACCCAAGCAGTATAGCAGCAACTTAGCGGAGGGGGGGGGGAAGGCTCTAGCACACAAATGGAATAAAACCATGGCAACAAGCACAGATGCACTGAGCAGCATCCCTGTTGAAAAATGGAACTGAACAAACTGCTATTATCTTCTATTGCACCAGTTATACCATCTACTAAAGCTGAACCAGTTAATTATTGTTATCCAATCCTCATTAACTAGCCTGCACAAACTGTTGCGTAGGGATGAACACTATGTAGAAAGCGATTTGGAATACTCACTGGTCTCCCTTTGGCTTTCGTTTTTGCTGCATGTTTTTTCCTTTGGGTCTTTTCTCACTGCCAATGCAAAAAACTCCTCCAGGTCCAGTCACCTTTACACACTCTAGGCCTTTGGAGGACTTCTTGAAGGTGAACTCCACCTCCTCGCCTTCCTTCAGACTCCTGAAGCCCTCCATATGTAGTTTACTCTGAGACAGCAGAGAGAAACTAACATTTAACATAACCTAATCAAAAATGTTTAGAAAAATCTATATAAAATAAGAACAATTCTAAAATGTAAACAAGTCTGCATTACAACACCAAATTGTTTGAATAATAAACAGGTCTGGTACAGTTATCTAATCTTTAACCTTTATATTATCATATAAAACAATTTTATATGATTAAACAATATCTTTATGCTGTTTATTTAGACTTTATTCGATTTTAACAGCAACTTGATAAATATATATTCAATTTTAATTAAGATTTAAAAAATTAGATTTTTTTGTTTATTTCTATTTATTAAAAATCTTCCAAAAAGGCAGCATTTAATTAATATAGTTAAAAATATTATATGGATTTTTTTTGCATATTTAAAAGCAAAATTTGTTGTAAAAAATGCAAATGGAATGTCAGGAAATAAATATATTTTATATTATTGCTAAAGGATAAAATTTTAAAGGATAAAATACTCATTTTACTGCAATCATTTTTATATCAAATTTAAAAGCAACCTTTGTTTTATATCAATTAAAGTAAATGTTAAGTTTTAAATAGAAAATAAATTATGATTTTGTCATTATGGTTGTAAAAAATAAGCAAAAACAAAACATGGACCAATTTTTCCAGCTTTAATACAATAGCTACATGTACAAATTAATAACAATTGTGGCAGACTGGTTTAATTTTAAAACAATATTTTCTAAAACAAGCACTAATTAATATTTGTATAATTATTACACAATAGATATGCTATATTAATTATTACCATGCCATCGCAAATTAAAATGTTCTAAAACAACAAGCAAAAATAACCCTTAACTAATGTTATGAAAACTACATTTTCTACAAAAATAAGAGCATATTGGACAGATGTGCTTGTAATCTTTTACATTTTATATCATTCAACCGTCATAAAACTTCATAAGACAAAGCTGGAATTCTGCAAATTAAAGGGCATCCCTGGTAGAGCTAAATCTATAAATACTATCTTGCAGTTAGACATCCTGGCAGTTTGGGTTACACGATCAAGCAGAAAAAAAAAATTAAAAGGAGCCATATCAAACACTAACATTTATAAAATAGAGAAATGCCAAAACCATTAGAAGAATAAAATAATATCCAACAGATTAAACAGGTACTCAAATGTGTTAAAGTAGCAGGGAGAAATATGGCAGAGGAGCAGCCTTATTCCTGTGTTTACAAATTAATTGAATTATAGCAATGCTTTTGGGGGGGGGGGAGAAAAAAAAAAAAAAAAAAAAAAAACTATGACGGCGACAAATTATAAATGTTTCTGGCATTCGTGAGAGGCCACTCACTCAGAGGTATTTCTGTTCCTCCCAGCAGAAATCAAGCATGTATGGACGACTCACAAGAGGAAGTCACGTGAACACAAGCTACCTTTTTCAATCCTTTCCTTTTTCTTTTTTTAAAAGGAACAGAGAGAAAAAAAAAAAGCCCACGAGTAACAGAAACAAAGCCTGGTATTAGCTGAGAAGGGTGGGGCCTACATGCCAAATGGTGAAATGGTCTGTTGGTTAATCTTACCAGGGGCCCACACAGTCTTCTCAACACACTAACAAAATCCAAACAGCTCTGCAGAGCATAGTCATGTGAGAGGTGTGTACTATTGCCCTCCTAACTCTGCACGTTCCATCCAAGGAGCAAGCAATTGGAAAACTGAGAAATGTATTCAGTCGTTTTTAGTTTCCCCCTTAATGTTACCTCAGAGAAAATGTATTTAAAAGATACCCTTCCCCCACACTCATATAGCAAGGCTGAGCACAATAAGCAGACATGTTTCAGCGGTGCCTAGACAGTGTTTCTCTGGGTACAGACATTACAGAACAGATGTTTTGACAATGAAACATCACTACATTTACCCATCTCCAAAGACCCCATTCCAAACAAACAGAGTAAACAGATAAAGCAAAGCAGCTGAACAGACAAAACATTTAATACAATATGACAGCAAGGATAAAACTGAATGTGAAAAAAAAAGATGACTAGATTTCTTATTTAGTCATATAAATTCAGATCAGGACAAGGATGGAGGATATCAAGATGTAAAGAAGACGTATGTAAAGACAAACAGCATTCAAATGCTGCTTAATCCTTTCCTCTGAATAGAACAGAAACGCATGTTTTTCATTACAACATGATTGCCCAGTGTTACTGGAAATAGAGCTAATGCCAATAGCTAGACTTTCAGAATATCTCTAATAAACCTATAGTCTAACGTTTAGTCTTTTGCTTTACTTCTATAATAAATGTCTAAGAGATTTGCTTCCATAGGCCATTTGTTCCATTCCATTTGTTTCCTAGCATGGTACATCAATACAAGACAAACCATAGCATAATATACTTAAATATAATATTTAAATATATATAATAAACATATTTAGCTATTACATATGTTGTTATAGCAACATTTTATTGATATTAATTAAACTATAGTTTGAATTGAACCCCTAATAAAATGGTATAGTAATACTTAAAACATTATTATGCTACTTGCTATACTCTTATGACTTATGATGCTAGGGAGTAAACTTTCACACCAAATCTTTATGCTAGTCTAATCGAATACTCGTGCATTTATTACAGTAGAGTACTCATTTAAAAAAAAAAAATCACACGTATAGTATGTTATGGTTTACTACAGGATAAACCGACTGACAAAACCATCCCAGTACTGCCACTGAACATTAGTGAACCAGTTTTTCCAACATGATTAACTAATGCTGAGACAGTGCCAAAGCACACTGTCAGACTCACTATTGCACTACAGCGATTCTCTACTCGTTCTTTAGTTTTAACTAAAGTTTCTGTTCAAGTGATTTACAAAAGATTTATCAGAATATGAAAGCAGTGGCAGTAATTTGGGATGCGATGTTATGGTCCTTATAGTTGGCTGTTTACAGAGGCAGCTAAGACAATTAAGACAGTTAATATGGGTTAAATGGAAGATTGAGCAATCGGAGCAAAGCCCATTATTATTCTACAGAATTCAAGGGATTCTGCCAAACACCAGAAAAGTAAAAGGAATTTGTTGTTTATAGTGGTTCATCATCTTTAATATATCCTTTTTCAAATAATCAAATAAAATTGGCTGAAATGTGAATGAAACTTGGAGTGCATCGCTCTATTAGTAAACCCTATTTTCAGCTTGGTGTTGATTTCTAGTTAAACAAACACAGTGATTGGAATTTAAATGTTCAATTAATACCAAAAAAACTAAATGGGCTTGAAACCACAGAAAAAAAAAGGGTAAACAATAAGGCCCATGCCATCATGTGCTAGAGCCAATGAGAAGCAATGGGAGAGTAAAAGGTGTTTTTGGAAAAAGAATCTTTCCTCATTGAGGAGTTAAATTAAACTAGGCCTAGTGTTTATCTACCCCTTAAGGTTATTCCTTTTTATCTCGTTGGAAAGTAGACTTACTTGGTGAACAAATACGTCAACTGGGGGCTCAATAGTTGTTCCTTCACTATTTGTCATGGATATGAATCCAAAGCCCATTCGTACATTAAACCATTTACAGTGGCCTGTGCCGTACATGGGCGAGGTGCCAGTGCCTTCCAGTGGCTCCGGACGAAGGCTCCCTCCACCATGCCCCACTCCTCCTGACAGGGTAAACAAGACACAAGGTTAGGCTCAGCTACAGCATCAGGAAACCTTTCAAAATCAGATCAATTAAAGTTAAAAGGATTTCGTTTATTAAGTTTCTTTTTTCATTTTTATTGCTAATCATTTTATTTTGGTATGTTACTGGTTAAGCTCGAGGTGCGTGCGTGCATGCAT